>LOND01002517.1:12701-32340 GCA_014220965.1 Paragonimus kellicotti
TCGCCCATGTAAGCCAACTGGAACCGTACTTTTGATCAAGCTTCAAGCGATCATAGTTGGTTATCATGTATGATTCAGAACTGTGCTAGCTTATCCGACTCACTCAAACCTCGTCGGATTTGGCACGGCTAGTTATTCACGGTCCAGTGTGAAGAACAGTTGTAGCACATGCGTTTGGTGAGCGGCACGGAAAGAAACAACAACAACAACAACAACAACAACAACAACAACAACAACAACAACAACAACAACAACGGAATTGAGCCTGATTTCCTTCGTCATGTTGAAAGCCGACCGTTCTTTAGATCAAGTGATTGGCCGATTCCTTTTGCTGATACCGTCAAATCAGCTGGGCGAATGTGTAAGCAATTCATCTGACAGAGTGATACCGAGGGGAGCTGAGACACGAAATCCCTTACTGTCAACATCAAACTGCTGCATCGACTGTTATTTCCACAACTAAACAGCTCATTGCAGGACAGCATCCGCAAGGTAGCTGCTTTCTTGCAATTTTCACTACCTTGCCTTATTAAGTTTCCTTGATTTAAACATTGCCACCATTGTTATGGCAGCAGCCATGAGCCTGACCAAAAGGTACTGTGGCTCGGGCTGCCGCTCACCTCAACAGTGACGTGGAATATCCTAGAAAACGTTACTAAGAAGGTTGAAAATTAATAAAAGAACCCTAACTGAAGAACTAGAAATGGTATGGATGCAGATACGCCACTGACTGCGACACACCGCCATCTCGGATAGCGTCTCCAACCAGCGGTTTGAGTGATCACGAGGACCCCATCCAGGCAGGCGACACCTACCCACTTTACTCAGTGGAGCAGTCAGGGTCTTCATATTTCGTGACCATGTTGCTTGACCATCACGTGGTTTCACCCAACTGTTGGTGGTCTCAGTATATAATGCCCGGTACGGTAAACGATCAGCTGGCATACGGAGTACGTGACCCAACCATCGCAGGCTGTGCAACGTGAGTAGTTGACCAATTGATCGCGCATCCCGAGCGTTCCGGAATACGCGCCGGCGAACTGCCGTATTGCTCACGCGATCAGTCCACTTAATGTGGGCTAGTCGGCAGAGATAATGATGGCCAAACACGGCGAAGTCTGTTGATATCTTCCTTGCGAACAGGCCACGTTTCCGAACCATAGAGCAAAACAGAACGTACACAAGCATTATATACTCTTCCTTTCAGCGACAATCGAACGTCTTTTCGACGCCACAGATGACGTACATTGGCAAAGGCGGCTGTGTTGCTGATGACGCCTTACTTTCACCTACAGCTCGGTTGTTTGTTTGCAAGGTGTAGGCACCTTGATGTTGTATGCTTGAATATAGACGTAGCTATTTTTAGTAGTTAGGTCCCTTCTCCATCCTTTCTTTTTTCTTCTCTCTTCCTATACAGGGTTTGCTTTCTTCTTCTTCGTGGTTGTGTGGCAGTTAAGCATCAGTGTGAACCACTGATGTATTGCTGTCTATGATGATGATGCCTTTGCTATCTTCGCTGATATCTCCTCAGCAATATTACAAATACGTGATACTGTGTATAGTCTCGTGCGGATTACCTGCAGTGAAGAAATTAGGAGTGGGAAATGCCCCAGTCTTGAAGCAACACTGCACTTTGAAGGTGCGAAGCGCATTCCATACAAACCAGCCCGGTCACTCACCTTGTTCAGCATGGTCTGCATGTCTTCGGCAGAGGGGCTAAGTAAGACAATGTCATCCGCATACTTCATGTCGATCAATCTGGCGCCAGGAAGAAGCCCAACATCAAGCTCACTGGATTCTTCAGACAGCTTCCAGAATGTCATCCATGACAAAATTGATCAGGAAGTGGGAGTTCGGACACTTACGAAACACTACTAGATGTGATGAACGCCCGAGTGAATTGTTCCTAATGTGCCGCTCACCAAACGCATGTGCTACAACTGTTCTTCACACTGGACCGTGAATAACTAGCCGTGCCAAATCCGACGAGGTTTGAGTGAGTCGGATAAGCTAGCACAGTTCTGAATCATACATGATAACCAACTATGATCGCTTGAAGCTTGATCAAAAGTACGGTTCCAGTTGACTTACATGGGCGGATGAGAGCAAGACAATCTGATAAGAAATAACCAGCAGCTAACTCAAATTTTCAGCCAATGCATAAGGCGCCTGCCGACATGTGACATACGAGATCACGTGTGACCTGGATACTGTCACACGGCACAAAGCAAGCCAGGACCAAAAATGAAAATGGGCTCGTACCCGCAAGCGTGGGATTGCTACTCAAGCATTGTCAACACTTAGCTAACGCGAGCACAAAAAGATCATATTCTCAGCCAACAGTCATTTAAAAAACAGTGTACCGCAGACCGTTTACACTATTCGAACAGCTGCCCTTGTTACAAACGGTAAATTGCAGGAAGTCTGTTCAAATGAATTACTTCGACACAAGCATACAGTCAGCGCTCTATTCTCAAGTTGGAGTCTACAGTGAACTGTAAGAGATTCAGTACTACAAGCAGCATGAGCCAAAGCTGTCCACTTTCGTCATCCGAATTAAACTTTGGAATAGAATTCCCGCAGGACTGTCCGAACACTCACAGGATGTTAACACAGACCTACGACCTAGTGGAAGGAAGAATGATCTTGACAATGCCGACGATATGTTGTTGCTGTTCGACAATATGTAAAGAGCTCAAATAACACTGGACAATATTCCACGCTGTCATATCATCATCATCATAGACAGCAATACATCAGTGGTTCACACTGATGCTTAACTGCCACACAACCACGAAGAACAAAGGAAAAAAACTTATATAGGAAGAAAGAAGAAAACAGAGGAGGGGAGGGGAAGTGGACCTAACTACTAAAAATAGCTACGTCTATATTCAAACATACAACATCAAGGCGCCTACACCTTGCAAACAAACAACCGAGCTGTAAGTGAAAGTAAGGCGTCATCAGCAAGACAGCTTCCACGCTGTCATATACATGTGTATTTGCCATGTAACCTCAGTGTAGTGATGTCATGAGGCTACAGTAGTTACGTGGAGTAAATGTTAGACAATTAAGTGATAGAAGCTGTTGATCGGTTAACATAATCAAAAACTTGCATCAGAAGTGGCACAAGGGCTGAAACAGATGTTCGTACTTTTTGGGACAGAGCATCCATCAACAACCAAATTTTTCCTTGATGATAAAGAGGCATCTTTCGGAAAGTTTAGGGTCACAGTCATGGGGTGACTGTGAGGGTCGATTAGTGTATAGGACGCTAACCGTTTCCAGATATCCAATTAACAAAGTTTGCGCTGAATCGTTTACAGATGATGGCATCAGCGATCAAGCGATGATTAAGTCGAAAAGTGGACATTTAGACGTGAGAAGCAAGCAAACTCATTCACCCAACCTTTCGTGATACATAAATCGAGAAGAGTGAACCATAGATGAAGAATGTCAACTAATCGTCCGAGCACTTCTTGAAGAATGGCGCAGTGTGATGGGGAAAAATGAAAACTTAATGGAGAGGAATGAAAATAATTGCCCCTAGGTCGGTTTTGGTCACCGGGCTGAGGTTCACATGTGCTTCACAGGTTCAGTGAGTGGAGACATTAGAAGAAATGGTGACTAATCGAATCAGAATGGAGCGATGAACGATGACGTCGCCTGTGAGGTGAACGCAGTTAACAACAAAGTGAAGTGGTGAAAACCATGAGGAAACAGGTGTCTTGTGGATACCACCACACTTGCAATAACAACTCAGCTGATTGGTTACAAGGTGTAGGTATCTTGACATGCAGTATCTAACTTTAGGAGTAAGATTTCACATTTTAAACCCCATTCCTTACCTCACCTCTACCTTTCAAAAGGGTTCGCTCTTCAAGGATGTATAACTGATATACAACCACGGGAGATATATAGCAATCGAGCACCAGTGTTGGTCACTGTTAGAATAATAATAATAATAATAATAATAATAATAATAATAATAATAATAATAATAATAATAATAATAATAATAATAATGTGTCCTGCTACAACGTTAACTAACCTCACGTTGTTCGGGTTGATTGCTGACTATAGGAACGTCCTGCTCCTCGGACATGTTCAGTACGGATGGGTCTACAGGTGACGAAACACGGTCACATGAAGGATGGTTAAATGGTACAATCGGCAGGTAAAAACTAAGCATGCAAGACAAGAACATAAGTAGTCAACGCAGCGACTGCATGATCAACATGGAAATGGAAGGAAAATCAGTTGCCGGATAGACAATTCAATGAACGTTGGCAGTGATTATAAATCGCATCATCACAACGGCCTTGAACCTAACCAGAGAGGGCAAGATGACGCAAATCGCCGCTCACCTCAACAAGAATATCCTAGAAGAAAACGTTACTAAGAAGGTTGAAAATTAATAGAAGTCTAAGAAAGAACTAGAAATGGTATGGATGCAGGTACGCCATTGACTGCGACACACCGCCATCTCGGATAGCGTCTCCAACCAGCGGTTTGAGTGATCACGAGGACCCCATCCAGGCAGGCGACACCTACCCACTTTGCTCAATGGGACAGTCAGAACCTTCATATTTCGTGATCACGTTATCGCGTGACTATCACACGGCTTTATGTAACTGTTGGCGGTCTCGGTATATAACGCAGCCGACAGAGAAATGTTTAAAACAGCTCTAAGATGAACGCTAATCGTTTTGTTTGATTAATTGGTAGCTGCTGCTTCCACTGGTATCAATAACTTGTTCCGTTGCCCGTAATCTACAACTGATGTATGTCCCAATCAGTTAAACTTTAAAACAGTCAGTCGTTCCCAGGTGGCAGTTCAACTAACAGCCACGGATTTTAAAAATGTAGGACTAGTCGCTGTTCGAGATACGTGCCGCTGATTCTTACTTTGAGTGTTGTAAGCAACTTTCAATCAGCCTATGAGGTTAGAACGTCACAAGCGGTTATGTGCCTAAAGCAACACCAAGTGTCCATCTCAACTGAGAGCACACGCCTAAACAAGAAACTGACTTCTCCGCGACAGATGCGCTGGGAAGAGGGAACTGACTGGAGCTTGGTCTCATGATTCCAGCCCTCAAAAGGCCATCATGTATATAAATTTATCCGATGATACTATCGGGCCCAGCATTCAGCGATGACGAAGAGAACTGCGGCAGTCCGCAAGTACCACCGGCAGAAAGCAACGAGGTTGTTGGACCTTGCTTTTCCCATTCATTGTCGTTAACATTACTTTAAAGGACGACTTGGCGGACTGGGAACACGAATATGAATCTACTCTTACATGACCAACTCCGAAATTCACAATAAAACAGTGGCGTCGCTATGGTCAATGAAACTAAACAGACTGTTCAACATGTTTATGACTGAGTAGTTATGTCGTCACTTAGCTGAAGTGGTCTGCGCCTTACAGAGACGGCGCAGTACGTTGTAGTACACCTACGCCGTATCCACATATTGGATACATACACATGTAAAATGAAAAGCCCAATGTAGAATTAGACATGGTGCCACATGTCGGAAGTGCACGAAAGATGTGCATATGTGGAGAACTCCATCAATATCCAGAGATTGTGCAACAGAGCCCGGGAAGCGAGTGTAAATCTTCACATCCAAGGAGTTGGTGTTACAATATCCTTCATTGATGGAGAGGACGTAGAACGCCTCATTACGCATAGTCCTCGTGTAAGGCTGAGACCTAGACTGTTCACACGAAACACGTCTATAAATCATTTATCTTCGACCAACTATGTTTTTAAAGAATTTTTTGAATGAGGGAGCCGCATGCCACAGTTCTTCTACACGTTTTCAAAACGGATAAACTGAATAGGTTTTCGTCATTCGGGCATGCCATGAAAATACTAATCTAAGCATTTCTAAAGTAAGCTAGAGCGAAATGTAGTTGGGAATCGTGGCGTGTGCAGGAAGGACGAAAATTTTCACGTATTCACGCAGTCAGCACGGTGTTGACCGCCACTTCCTGATAGGGACGGTAAAATAAAGCCAAAGGGGTACCGCGCTGCGAAATCATCTGTTTCCTATGAGTGAACATTTTCGTGCTCTGATCTAGAGGCGATTATTATGGCATCAAAAACTGACTCATATCAACCGAGATACTCAGGACTCTATACTGTTACGACTCGACCAGCGTGATGAGCCAATCATTGGCAATGGCTGAACCATCATATATCCATGGAGGACACAATCACATTGAAAACTTGCCAGCGGCATACAAAACTGGGACGTTGGACCTACCATCCACTTTAGCTTGAACCAATTCCACTCTGCTGACATCTGGATCGACACTGCCAACTTCGGGCAGATAGCCCTCATGCAGTCGGTTTTGGATCAGATCTTGCAAGGCGTCCACCGAAGAGTGTCCTGTAGAGACCAGCTGGACACGATAATACATTATTCCGGCAGAGAGAGTCGTTTCCGGTAGGGCTGCTACAATTGTGGATACCGTAACAACCCGGGGAGGTTTGGGTGTCTTGGGTACTGTGATTAGTCGTCGGACATGAGCAATTCGCTGGAAACCGAGAGCAGATTTGAAAATCTGTTCCAATCCGGATCGAACGCGAGCACGCATTTTCAAATCTTGCTCCGCAGTCAACAGATTCGCGTCATTGGCATGCAGCTCGTCAGTAGCCGTCTGAAACTGGTTCCGCCAAGGGTACACCGGGACGCGAATAGCCAGAAGAATGGAGTAGACAGCTGTAAGTGTTAGAGTGAAAAATGAAAAGACACAATTCATACAAACATCAAAGTGGTAGTTACTATCGAACGAAACGCTTCATAATGAAAAAGAGATAAATCTCCAGCTTTAGCACTAGATCGAGGAGAAAGCTATAAAGATATCGGTGTAAATGCACCAGGTGGATATTGAATTGACGCTTATGGATCCAATTGTGAAAGATGGCAGAATAAACAAGTAATTCGGTGATCAAAAGTCACGAAGACCAGGTTACAGATATCACACCCATCGAAGACAGTTAAATACCACAAAGTATTTCATTAATCCGACCATACGAATTAATACAGTATGCTCATATTCTGCTGACATACGGTTGACTAAAACAGTGAATAGGATGGTTAGAAGCGTCCAGCAAGCAAACATCATCTGCGCACATAATGTCCATTATTTCCATGGGTAAGAGGCATTGCATTCGCACACGTACACACAGACTGAATAAAAAATCAACTAGAATGAGTACAAAAACATACTACTGTACCTTAGTATCACCTGCTTGGTCAACCTAAAAACCGACAGGTGTGCATCAGTTTCCTGGAAGTTCCACGTGGGAGTTAATTGGTAAACCCAATGTGTGCACCACCAGTCACCAAGCCCAAAGTGCATCGGGCAACATGTTGCAATTAACTGGTGAGGTAACCTGTAATATTTCTTTCAAAGATGTATATTTTACAGGAACTTGTTATCCCACACTCAAACCCGCTTGGTCTTGATTGGATAGTCAAACTCGGTATTTTGAATGTCCTTTAGCATCCGTATGTAACACCTTACAGCTCACATCTATTGGGAACACACCCGAACACTTTACCAACATTATTTTGTCGAGATTTTCTAGTTCGTTCAAACCCGACCTTGGTTGTTTCAACTAATGCCAAACACTTGACCAGTTTTCCGCCCAAAGCGTCCAGTTCCCTACGCCGCCCTTGCTACCGTCGAGAAAGAACTCGAACGCCTCGAGCAGTCAGGTGTCATTGAGCCAGTCAATTACTCATCCTGGGCAGCCCCTACTTGTCGTTGTCCGCAAAGCGAACGGCAAAGTGCGTATCTGTGCCGACTACTCCACTGGCCTCAACACCGCTTTGGATTCGCATCAGTATCCACTGCCGATCCCGGAAGATCTGTTCACTCAGCTTAATGGCGGCACCTGCTTCGCAAAGATCGATTTGGCTGACGCCTATCTTCAAATAGAAGTGGAAGCCGATTCGAGGGAGCTTCTGACCATCAATACACATCGTGGTCTATTCCGATTCAACCGCCTTCCATTTGTTGAAAAATCCGCATATGCTATTTTTCAGCAAATAATGGACGCAATGCTGACGGGTCTACCTGAGACTGCTGCTCACCTTGTGGTATGACCCGCTGGTCAACGATAACGATAAATGTCTAGCGCACGACTATACGAAACACGAACACGTAGCACCGAGCGTAACGATAACCAGAAACCCCAGAAGACAGAAGACCTTGACCTTCAGTCGAGAATGTATTTGCTCTCTAACCAAAGGTAACATTGCAGACCAGCGTCTGCATATATATAGTCTCTGAACAGCCTTGAAGAATCCCACGTTAATTGATGCATTAAAAGTGGGATGGGCCAATCAGAGACGCCGGAGAAACGTGCGCCAAAATTGAGTTTTGGCACGTTGTGGCGCGAAAAGATGAAATTCAAAATCACAATTTATTTTTCGAAGATAGCTCGAAAAATAAACCATTTTGGGGGAAAATAGACTTTCCCAACACCTTGATGATACCACTGTTACTGGTTGCAACTCAAATGAACTTATGGAGCGTCTCACTGATGTGCTTGACCGCATCCAACAATACGGTTTCCGTCTCCGTGCAGACAAATGTGCATTTTTTTCTCACATCCATCAAATATCTTGGTTTCATTTTTGACAAACACGGGCGTCATCCCGACCCGGATAATATTTTTGGCAATCTAACGGATGTCAACACCCACAGACATTTCCACTTGAAGCTTTTCTCGGCCTTGTAAGCCATTATAGCACTTTTTCGCCTAATATGCATCTTATTCGTGCCCCGCTTAATCATCTTTTGAAGAAAATTGTTTCCTGGAATTGGTCGTTTCAATGCCAGTCCGCATTTAATAGAGTCAAATCCCTGCTTAACTCTGACTTGCTCTTGACACATTTCAATCCCTCCCTTGGAATTATTGTAGCTACGGATGCTTCCGACTACGGTATCGGTGCCGTCATTTCACACATTTTTCCAGACGGTACAGAAAAAGCAATTGCTCACATTGCCAGGACCCTGACCCCCGCTGAGCGCAATTATGGTCAGATTGAGAAGGAGGCTCTGGCGATCGTATTCGCGATCAAAAAGTTCCATAAAATGCTCTATGGGCGATACTTCACACTTTTAACGGATCATAAACCCCTTCTTGGTGTTTTTGGCTCGAAGAAAGGTATACCAGTCTATACGGCCAACCGCTTGCAACGTTGGGCGACCATGCTACTCACCTACGACTTCTCAATCAAATATCAATCCACAACAAGCATTGGTCAGGCAGACGCCCTATCAAGACTGATTGACTCTCAGCGCACTCCACCTGAGCACGCAGTTATCGCTTCAATCACAGTCGAACCAGAGGTCAATAGCCTGCTCGCCTCCACAATCCGCGCACTTCCGGTTACGTCAGCTATGGTTCGCGATGCCACGGCCAACGATCCTCTACTTCCAAGAGTGATCCGCTCCCATCCAGCTGCAACGGTTCTACCAACGTCGCTCCTCGCTTTCCGAAGTCGATGGCTGCATTCTATTCGCAGAACGTGTTGTTATTCCTTCTGAACTGCAACAACAGGTACTCAAGCAGTTCCACGTCGGACATCCCGGGATTAACCGTATGAAATCTTTGGCGCGCAGTTACGTATACTGGCCAAGAATGGATCAGGACCTGGTTCAGATTGTTCGTACGTGTTCAAAGTGCCAAGCGTCAGCTAAAGCTCCAAGGAAAGCACATCTTTCTTCGTGGCCTGTGCCCATAATCCCTTGGTCCCGCTTGCATGTTGATTTCGCTGGACCCATAGACGGGCAACATTACATGATACTGGTTGATGCGTACAGCAAATGGCCGGAAGTCATTCAACTGAACCATATCAGTTCCCAAGCCACCATTATCAACCTGCGGAAGGTGTTCAGTCGTTTCGGTGTACCTGAAATCCTGGTTTCGGACAACGGCAGTGCATTTACTTCAGCTGAATTCTCAGAATTCTGTCAACAGAATGGAATCCAGCATATACGAACGCCGCCGTACCACCCACAGTCAAACGGCCAGGTGGAACGCTTTGTTGACACGTTTAAACGAGCACTCCTGAAACTCAAGGGGGAGGGGACTACGCCGGAAACAATCGAGGCGTTTCTGATGACATACAGAGCAACCCCGCACCCCAGCACACCAAACAACAAGTCTCCGGCAGAGACACTGATGCACCGGAAAATCCGCCTGCCCGTTGACGTTATACGCCCAGCTCCACGACTACCATCTGTGCGAAACAGGCGCATGGAGCAGCAGTTCAACCGTCGTCATGGTGCGACCAATCGTACGTTTTCATTAGGTCAGCTCGTACTCGCGAAGGACTACCGTGATGGTGTTGAGAAGTGGACCGCAGGCCGCATACTACGACGGACTGGTCGAGTCACATACGACGTGGAAGTGCAATCTTCCATATGGGTCCGCCATGCAAATCAGCTGCGTCCTTCTTTTCAACCGGTGACCGTCCCGTCCAGCCGAGTCATTCCATTGGATATTCTCCTGGATACATTCGAGCTACCTCAAGACGTTTCGGATGCCGCTCCAAATCCGGAGGTACATCCTCCAAGCATCTGCACACCCAGAAGATGGACGGATCGTTCTCGAAGACAAGTTGTGCACATGCAGGTGAATCCTCGACAACGATCCTACGAGCAATAAACTCAAGGGGGAGGTGTTAGGTGGACAGCCACCAAACGAACAGTTGTATTCATTTACTGCATCTTTACATTGCTTTTCATTTGCATTGTGGCTCACCACTGGTTTTTACTTACCAATCATTTTATCGCATCACTCTAAACGTTCATCTCCCAACGTGTTTTCCAATCGATAAACATTCCATCAAGATTCGTTTGTCTTTTCAGTTCGAGTCGCGTGATTGAATATACGATTAGCTGATTTGTTCATCATCATCATAGACAGCAATACATCAGTGGTTCACACTGATGCTTAACTGCCACACAACCACGAGGAAGAAAAAAAAAAAAAATTATATAGGAAGAAAGAAGAAAACAGAGGAGGGAGGGGAAAGTGGACCTAACTACTAAAAATAGCTACGTCTATATTCAAACATACAACATCAAGGCGCCTACACCTTGCAAACAAACAACCGAGCTGTAAGTGAAAGTAAGGCGTCATCAGCAAGACAGCTTCCTTACGGCTTTCACTGCCCCGCATCATTAAGTGCACTCACTTCACAGACAACTCGGCCAAACAACGACAGCATTCACGCCACTGAGCTCGATTAGCCGCCATCTCATCCTAACGTCTCAAGCCACCGACTCTGTGAGTCGCGAGGGCCCCAGCCCGGGAGACGAACCCGATCTACAGTGACCAACCCCTTCGTAAACGATTTCATTTGTCTACGCCAGGTCATCTGTCCACCTCGCACCTTGCGCCAGTCGGCCGCAGCGTCGACAAAGAGCGCTCGATGGCATTCTAGTACATGACCTAACCATCTAAGTCTGTGCAAATGTAGCGACTGAACAAAAGAACTCGTTTGACAACCAGTGCCAAACATCCCGCTTCCTAACCTCCGAGTTGCACATTCACTGGTGCCACCAGATACGAGCGATCGAACGCAGACATCGGTGGTCAAATACCTGAAGACGGTTCACGTCCTCTACCCTGAGCGGCCACGTTTCGCTGCCGTAAAGTAATACAGCCCTCACTGTTGTTTGATATACGCGACCCTTAAGCTTCAGAGAAAATACCTCTCTGTCGCCATCATAGCTCAGATTAGCGAACAACACCCTAGCCTTGGAAATACGCGCTTCTATTTCATTCCCTACACCTCCGACGCCACCGCTGATGCAGCTTCCCAGGTATACAAACCGGTCAACAATCTCCATGACTTCACAACTCAGGGGGGAAAAAAAAAACAAATATAACAGATGTAGAATCGTAAAAGTGGGAGAGCGAAACCAAGTGTAAAATTGTGGGCGGGAACACTAACGTGGTTTATGGATTACCTAAATTTACGTAACTAGCACACAGCCGCTCATTTAGCATCGACATAAGGAAACAACAGCTCAGAAGTATCTCAACTATAAGTCCCACACAGGTAACTAGAAGGGTAACTGCGCTCTTGCCAGCGGTGTCTCAGTACGAAAAGCGGATTGAACTCCAGAAGCTCGCTTACCAGTGGAGCAATCACCTACGTCTGATGGGCTCGCATGAGTTCCATGAAGCGGGACACCTGTGGTGACATTAACACAGAAACAATCACGTTCATTGCACTGGCGGGCCTCAAACAGCTCCGGCTTGTCCAGACGACATTGGGGCCGATAAGGTATCACAATACCGTCATTGCTGGGAATAGCATTTGACTCCTCACGAATTCGCTCTGTCGAAGATATGTTTGCCTGTCCATCCTTGCTCCAGGTCAACTGAGATATGGCATGACAACTCACTAAGAAAAAAAGAACAGAATGGCGTTGACGGAATAATTCCGGAGAAAATGTGAACAAGCAAATTGTTTGTGTAGTGCTCGTCTTGAGAACAACCGAGTAATGAACAGAATTACTGAAACAAACAGGCTTAACTTCGCAAAATCAACCACTCGCGCGTTTGTGAAAAACTGACGGCCGAACAAGGGCAAACACAAATCGGTATACCATATCAACCTAATATGTACGTTGATGGCCGCAGGTTGACAAAACTGCTCGCAGCGACCATCCTTATGTTCATCCATAGTAGTGTTGTCAGTAGCACAGTAAGGTGAGACAGGCACAGAAGAGATGGTCGACAGAATGTACGTAATGCTTGTATTGAGTTGCCGACGCAATCAATTTTCTATACCGGGGGCTGTGAATCGCGCTTTTCAAGGTGAGCAATGGAACAAGATGAATTTTCTCTAGATAGGAAATTTGTTCAATTTTTTTAAAAATTCTTTAAAGGCTTGAAAACATTTCCTTAAAAGTCTGAGACACTCTCAGATTCTAAAGTCTTTAAAAAAAGCCTGCTGTTGAGGTTAGAGTAAGCCTGAACGGAACAACACAATTCTTTAGTCAAAATTCTGATACCTCAAATCGTTAATCAGACATGGATTATCGTGGGATAAGAATATACAGTAATGCTCTCCAAGTCAACCAGGTTTGTCAAATTTTCCATTGGATCTCGTCATTTGAAGTCCAAGGCTGATCCAAAGGGGGCTCGATTCGCGTTATTCGTCCAAAGTTGTTCGCATCAGTTATTCACGTTCGACAGAATTCGGTTAAAGTAAGCTTTAAAAGTTGTTATTCCAGGGAATGTTAAGGTAAACAAATGTACTTGATAACTGTAGTAATACAACTGGAATTAGTCATGCCACCTGTCCATAAATGAGTACATAACGTTACTGTGATGGCTGCCGCCAAAATCACTGGTGACACGAAGTTTATTCATGTCAACGTCACGGGTAAAACTGACTAAACAACTTAACACTGCTTAGCTATAAATTATTTACAATCCTGGCAACGACCAGTGCAATGATTATTGGAAAACAAAAATGGTTGAACCTTTAAGAATGACAAGTTGGGGGTGCCTAACGTGAAGTCAACATGACTGCATCATTAAAAAGTGAGCCGGAGATATAAAAAAAAAGAAAACAATTATGGCAAGAAAACGCACTGGTGATGTAACGGATATTTTCGAGAGGAGCGGACTCGAAAGATTATTTACGTGAGACCAGCGTTCAAACGTGGATAGGGTTCGACTTATATCAGCCAAATACCCCACCACCAACCCGTGATGTCTGATTTCCACTATTGTTGCGATCGGTAAAGTATTCAAACCAAAGTCAGATCTATGAATCACAACAAAACAAACCCGGCTTCATAAGATAACGCGAAAATGATCATGACCAATCGTTAGGTGATTGAAGCGCTCTTTGAGTGTGGGTAGTTCTCCCAAGACCAGTTCTCCTGAATTGGAAGACACCAGTATTACAAGCGCGAATAATGTTTAACTGCATTCTCTTACGGCCGTACTTCACTACTGAAAATCAAGCCGGTATTAAAAACCCCGCGAGTGTAACTGCTTCTCGTCTGGCAGCCCCCGTGTGAACTGTCCGATATTGTTGTACCTGACAGAACCAAGACCTTGGTCGGCAAAACTCTTCTGAATTGGGCGCAGGTGTGACCACTACGTTAGCCCAATAGGTCAGGCTTCATCATCATAAACGTTAAGCTAATGCGAGCTTCACGCATCACGGTCACTATACACACTGTACACGCGAAACCCCCATACAGTGGCAATCTTTCAACCACTGCATCTCCTTCAACGAGGTGGTTGGACATGTGCACCGAATCGATCAAGAGGACTAGGCCCATTGGGACTTCGGTATTTCCAGGAACAACCAGCAAGGACAGGCAAGAGAAGCAGCCAGGGTAAAAGCAAACAAATAAGGTTGTACGTTGCACTTCGCACAACGAAGCAGTGTTCAGGAAATGGAGCACGATCCAATGTACATGCAACAAAATTATTTTCATTGCTATGACACCGCTATCTTTCGAATGAGTAACGGAGTCAGAAGAAATAGTCTCAAACAAAAGAGCACCTCAATCGTTTAACAAATGATAATGACCGCCGGCGTATTATCCCGTACGGTCGAAAATCTCTCGGTATCATTCGGAAGCCCGATATAGCCTCAATCACACTCACCACGAGTTGCAGTGATCAAAATCAGACAACGACGCCCTATTATCCGCGCCCTCGGGCCAGGTAACTTTCGCACTGTTAAGAAGTTAGACTCTTGAGTCATTGGCTCCGAGGTAGGGTGCCTCAATAAAATTCTATTTCCTATTGTCCCTTAAGTCAAACGTTTGAGTCAGAGACTCGGAGTGGGGTTCCCCAAGCCAAACCTCTTCTACGACATAAACGGAAGGTATCAAACGTTATCCTTGTCCTGACGGACTGGCCCATTTGTTTTCGTCTCCTTCCACTGCCGCTCCTAATTTTCCTCTCTTCGAACAAAGAGAACTAGTAAACGTTGATGCTTTTAATATTGCGCACCTTCTAAAAGATAGGTCAGGAAGCTGCTCTGAAGAGCACCCTCTCGAGCTGTCTCCGAAGTGAACCTTCACGGTTGCAGCGTTGTCCTTCACCTGAATTCATTCGTGGATAATGTTATGGGTCGGCGGTTCTTTTTAAGAGTTTCTGTTGTTGACGGCGTCGGATCTCACGGTCAAGCTGAAGCTAAGCTCTAAGGCCGAACAAAACCTGCTCGACTGGATCTTAGTGAGTGAGCACTTATGTACTGTCAGTTATGGCACTTGGATCAAAGTCTGTCTGCACAGATCAGCAAGAGGCTCATCTGTATAGACTCCAACGAACAATGGTTCTTATGCTGCCAAAATTGTTCTCATTGATTTTTTCGACAAACCAAACAAGCGGACACTATGGTGTTTGTTGGTGATATGAACTCTCAACTTGGTCTTCTTACTCCGGAGGGGAAATGGCTGGGTGATACGTTTGATGTCTGCGCGCGACGCTAGGATAATGGTTATTGACTGCTACAGTTACGCGCATTTCACGGACTCTGTCTATCAAGTTGCGCCCTTCAGAACACACGCTGCCAATGGGTCGTGTGGAGACTACCATCTGCAACACGGCCATGGACGCAAATTGATCACATCGTCGTCAGCTATCGGTGACATCAGTCTATTGAAGATTGTCATTCACTTTAGGGTGATCACCTTGATTCAGGTCATGCTTTTGTTCGTGCCGTCTTCGTTCCATCGTTTGTTCAGAGACCATTTGCCCACAAACACAAAATACTCAATTGGAAAGTGAACGACGACAATATACGAAACGCTCATCAAGCAACACTGTAACTTTCGTTGACGTATCTATTCTGTTTCTTCCCCTCACCATTTGGCCACTTTTCTTCTTATCAATTACAACACACTTGATTCACTTATTTGATCACAGCATTTTATTATCACTTGATGTCACCTGTTCATGGACTAGTTTCCTCGGATTAACTACCTTCAACTCATGATTGCATTTACTTGATATTATTCACTATGTAATCATCACAAGTTCACCAAGATAGTCTTTTGACATTGATAGACCTCGAGTTCATAAATCCCAATAGAACAGTTGTCGTATCAGTTTATAAGCCTAGCAGTTGCTGACAATCACTGACAGCTTGACTGGTCGAGTCAAAACAGTGCAGCGATCCAAATGAGGATTGGGCTGAAATCTCAACAACCATGTGCACCTCTGGCGAATAGGTCTACTAGAAAAAGGCACCGCAGATACGTCAGAAGGAGATTTCAGTTGATTCAACAGAACTTATGAACAAACATCCACTGATCATCCCCCCCCCCTCCTTGACTCCGAATACAACAATGATGGCCGTGAACTGAAACACAAACTTACGAATAATCTGCGTAAGAACCGTGATGTTTGAATCATCATCATCATCATCATAGACAGCAATACATCAGTGGTTCACACTGATGCTTAACTGCCACACAACCACGAAGAAGAAAAAAGAAAAAAACCTATATAGGAAGAAAAAAAGAAAAAGAGGGGGGAAGTGGACCTAACTACTAAAAATAGCTACGTCTATATTCAAACATACAACATCAAGGTGCCTACACCTTGCAAACAAACAACCGAGCTGTAAGTGAAAGTAAGGCGTCATCAGCAAGACAGCTTCCTTACATCCTGAGCGATGTTTGCTTCTCTGAGTGAGCCAAGGAGACGGAGATGGCATTGTCAACGGGGAACAACCGGATGCTGTTCCCCCGATTCGTTGTTGCACTGGTCGTCGATAGTGTTAGCGGGACTATACGTGAAAAAGATGGCGCATACATTTGACGCTTGTTGCGGCAACTTCGCAGATGAGCTGAACACCTAGAACAAAAGTTTAACTGGCCTGAGCTGTGAATGATAGGGATTATACAGTTAATTGACACTCCCGACGGCCTTACATGGAAATCCGAAATGATCTTGAAGTTTACACTTTTGGGACATAATAAAGCCTCAGTTGCTAACCTTCTCTAACTCTTTTCAAGGATGGTGGTGGGAATCTGTTGTCTGAACTGACCACGTTCCTTCACTTCATGTGGGAGACTGAGGAGGTGCCTCACGACTGGGGCCTGTCAACAGTCATTCACATTTTCAAAAAAGGGCGAGGACATCATGTGGCAACGAGAGGTATGTGCACGGGTCTCATGATGCGACAGCTTGCGAAACACAGGACCATATAGAGGAAGAACAAGCAATTTTCCGGCCTGGTTACAAGTATATAGATCTTAGTTTCACCTCGCGACAGATACTGCAGCAACAGCACTCCTTTCCACAGCTGACGGTCATGGTGCTTTTGGATCTAAAAACTGCTTTAGACTCGGTTATCTTTCTAGGACTGTCTTCCTCGCAGAGTCTGAGTGAAGTATGTCAGTTTATTGAAGTCTTCGTATGTTCGTTCTGTGTGGCGAATGCGCATTTGTGAGCAACCGTCTCGAGCGTTTTCCACTTTAAGTGTCTGATCTCCCATTTTCCTTGTCAACCATATGATGGACGATATTCAGGAAGGAGCACACGGAGATTCCGAGGATCTCAGAGTGGAGCTTCTGCCAGGTAGTAGGCTGACTGACATTGAGTATGCGGACGACATTGCTTTACTTAGTTCTGCAGAAAACATGCAGATCCATGATGAATCGGCTAAATGATATGTGTGCCCTCTATGGTATGCATTTTGCAACTTCTTGGTGTGTGTTGGTTGTCACTGAGCCTGTTTTTGTTATCACAGGCAGGTCACGTGTGGCTGACGATCACTTCACCAGTCTGAGCAGTGTCATTTCGTCAGCTCGTAGTGATGTTGATGTGTCTACGAGGTCAGCTAACGAACGTCGTGCATTCACCAACTTTCGTCATTTTTGACGCCGCAGACTTCCATTTATTGATTGGAGGTAGGGTTTAGGATGTGTGTGCGCGCTCGGTTTTGCCCTATGGATCAGAGACATGACCCATTGGTGCGGAGGATGTGCCTAGACCCTCGGTATTCGACTACTGTTGTCTTCACCAATTAGCTTGTGTCAAATGGGTCGACTGTGTGAGCAACGTGACAATCTGTCTGTGCATGTTTGGGGAATGTGCAAGTCCGCGATCGATGACCGGGCTAGCGAAAATGCACAGACTTCGCCGGTTAGGTCATGTATTTCGTATGCCGACGGAGCGTCTGTCACACCGCACATTGTTCAGAGTAGATGATGATGATTGGAAGAAATCTCACGGCGGCCAAGCGATGACCTGGTCAGAGTTTACGAAAACTTTGTCCGTCACGCAGACCAAAGGTTGATAGGTGCCGTCTATCGCGACCATCCACAGTGCTGGTTAGAGACACTTTGTTATGACATTGTGTCGCAGTCAGTGGCGAGCTTGTATCCGCAAACTTGACTTTTCTGTCTCGTAAAACTTAATTAGTTTTGTATGCCTATTTTCTTTGTCTTCTTTTCCCTCGCTATATACTCGTACTTATTTATTGCTCCGCAACTTCACGGACCATTGTCAGTACATCTGGAAACGATAATGTTCGTGATTAAGATGATTGTCCAGAAGAACTAGCACGCAATCAACGAAGTATATTGGACGCCAGATTCTTAATCACAGTAGCATCCAAGCAGTTAAATGATTTTCACAAGAGCTCCTGATTTCTGTAGGAGATATAAGTTTTTTATCGAATGGCCACAATTCAGAAAGACAGTATCAATGGTACATACCAGCTTAGCAGACTATGGCATAACCTTGATAATTACTGTTTAACCCTCTGAAAAGGCTGCCCAGGCGAACGGTGTCTCACGACAGGGATTGCATACTATCCGAAGCGCGCACTCGAGATCCATTCATTTGAAACGGTCCTTGAGCAATACCATTGGCCAGCGGTTATTACTCAGTTTCTGGTGACCACAAGGGGGAATCTCCTGGTTAAGGCTAAGTGAGGATTGCACTTACCTCTAAAGCTGAATAAACTTTGTTCAAATAGATCTCAACGATCGTCAAAACTAGAACTCTGAACAAAATCAGTCATAAAAGACCACGGTGTTGCTTATTTGCCCTGTCCTTGAACCCTCTAATGCGTAGTGGACCAAATACTGATAATACTTCCTACGATCCCTCCGTTGATTATAGGAGATAGAAGAAGCATGCGAACATCGCTGTACTAGCTTGTTACTCAAACGCACGACTTGGTCATCCTGCTCTGGGAATGGAACGGCGAAGTGGTGTATATATAGTCCGGACTCGACGAACTGGCGATGATGATTAGCTGTTGAAATTGTGCACACATATAACCCAATACACCGAGTTCCATAGTTTAGCAAAGACGGTAATGTGTTTTGCAGTAACCACCTTGATTCACTTCAAGTCGCTCTAAGTGTCCGTTTTGTCATATCGTTGGCCAGCAAATAACAAACGGTCCATTGGAAACTGAGTGAGGACGGTGTACGAAACACCTGGCAAACAGCATTGACAATTTAACTCCACAGGTCACAATCATCATCATCATCATAGACAGCAATACATCAGTGGTTCACACTGGTGCTTAACTGCCACACAACCACGAAGAACGAAGGAGAGAGAAAAGGAGACTTATAAAGGAAGAAAGAAGAAAA
>LOND01002518.1:0-13006 GCA_014220965.1 Paragonimus kellicotti
GAAATTCTCAAGGAAACGTAGGGGCCCCCAATATATAAATGAAACGTAGCACGGTGTACCTTTAACGAAAATGTTAAACATCAGCACCTCGCTCACAGAAGCCAACTCCCTGAATTGTTCACCACCGTGATCAGAAGGGAATACACATCGTTTGTGTCAACATTACTGAGGACGGTACAGAGATAATCAAGAGAGTGAGGAGGGACTGAACAACACTTGTGGAATCGGACTACTCTCCACAAAGGGAGGTGTGTCGATTAATAGAATGATCACGACATATCGCTTGTTAGCAATCAGACGAGGGCACGCGTTTGGATAGTGAAGTAACCGTGAAGAAATACAGGAGCGAACCTGAAGTGCGCTCCTACAAAACTGTCCAGTTTCCACACAGTAATTTGATATTTACAGCTGCAACTTTCCAGGTTTATTGTAATGTGCAGAAGAGCGTTTTAATCGAGGTGGTCTTGAAATGTATGCCGCCTGTGTCCATTTCATGTGCTACATTCGTTATTGGCTCAAGAGGAAGTAAACGCTGCCTGATTAAAAAACAGCGTGTATTGAGTGAAAACAAATGACGGTAATCTGCTACCTCGTAAAATGACATACTGACTGCAGCAAACTCACGGACCTCAGCTTCATCAATTACCAGGTACAGCCTTGCACCTGGTCCTTAAGTTGACTTAACCAGATTGCTCAGGACTTTATATTATCATAGGCTGAAGCTGCTGGCGATTGGCGGAACAATGCGAATCGAGGAACAGCAGACAGTTTTGTCGATAGAAAGAGTCGACGGAATCTCCTGTCCTACCATCAAACTGATTGTCATATCAATACCCGGCAGAGTTAACCTACTTTGACTGTTAGTTCATTTGTGTTTGCGTGCAGTTTATAGATAGTCGCGGATGTTTGCGTTGACCTCTAATAAGAGCAAATTAATGTTGGAATATCGCGACATATATCCTTCCGTTTCAATGAATCAAAAAAGCACTCGAACCATTGCGTTTAGACCGGCAAAATCAAGTAAGGTTTTCGAATAGTACACGTCACGTGAACAGAAGTATATAACCAATCTACAACAGCGGGAAATGAAACGCAATGGGTCGTCATTATCCGTAGTCATACACCAAATACAACTGATTTTGTTTGTTGTGAATTCATCAGCGTCGACAGCAGGAGAGCCACACCATGTATTTCTTGGAACTTACCATTTAACCTTCCGACAAAATGTCTGGTTCTAATCGGAATATCGCCCTAAAAAACCTACGTTTCTCGATGAATTTATACCTTGGCTAAATATGGTCCACATATGGGAAGACGCATCTTTCCCGTTTGAATGTGAATGGGGGCAAAACTGATATGTATAGTTGAGCATGATTCGGCCCGAAATTTCTATTTCACTACTCCGCACCGAATCTCCGTTTAAATATCTGTTAGATCAACTGAAATAGTCAGAATCAGTGTAGGTCGGAGCCTGTAGTTGATTTAATGCAAAATTGATTGGACTGGCTCACTAGTGTCAGAGAACACAAATTAGACAAACTTGGTTACAGACAGAAGACAAATGAAGGCACTAAAGGCCTCGGAAGAGGATCCGGGCATCCTCCTCCTACCTCCTCGTAAAAAGATCGAGCATGTTTATTTTCAGTGGAGTAGATGACACGGATCCGGTCGATTCTCTTTTTCATCCGACAATGTTAAATTTTGCCTGAATCGGAATCAAACAGATGCAGTCCAACAGCTAAAAGATAAACAGTGAAATTACCCAAAGGATCTTCAAACCGGTGCCGTGACTGTTCAGTTAACGTACCCGTTGGAACTCACAGGGTCACAGACACCATATATTCACGGAGGCCCCAAAGATACACAAGTGCCATGTTCCACTATGAACCATTTTGTCAATGACACACGCACATTATAACAGTCTGAAGTAATGGTTAGCAAACCTCTTTGAGCCTGCCAGGGCCCACTAGTATATGCAAAGTTCAAGATGGACTTCTGATGTGCAGTTTTGGATTATCGATATACTTATGGCTCGAACGACTGACGTTATTTATGGTTATGCGATATACTTGACCATCCTGTGATTCATCTACGCAAACTACGTAATGTGTGCATTAAAGACGAAAAATGTATTATGCAAACTGTTCCGTCACCAAGTGGATGATACAGATATAGGTAGTGCTCATTTGGCAGTCAAGTATCAGTGTGAACCACTGATGTAATGCTGTTTATAATTATGATGATTATGATGGTGATGATGAATTTTCATGGTTTCCCAGTATATTTATATTCTTACTTGCGAAACAAATCATAAGGTTAACACACTCGTACACATGATACACGAACATTATATTCGTAAAGCAAACAGTTAGGTAGAATCAACGTGCAGGTTGCTCAACAGCTCGTACCACATTGTTAAGTTTACCACTGAATGATTAAGAACAATCATTGGCATATTCTGCGTGTCGAATGGAAGGCTAGAGATCTCCAACAGCAAAAAATGTGGAGTTGTCAATAATTGCTTTCGAAAGTTCTTCACAAATTATGTAGGAACGTTGGCTTATGCAAACACTATATTACATTATGCCGTAAGACCCATTTGGATGGAAGTATAACCAAGGACCTTAATTCCACCGAGGAGATTTTCAATCAGAGGGCTAACTCTAGTATTTATTTGGGGTGTATCCGAGACTAGCAGGCGCCCGGCCAGCTGTCACAGTAATATCACTCCCTGATGAGTGATTATATGTTAATCTTCATGGGACGAAGAATAGTCAGTAGTAAGCCGCGCATACACTTACCCTACGTTCATTTTGCTGCATTTGAAAACGCGCGTGCCTACAACTTTGAAAAACTGTCCGTCGTCAACAGTCACCAAATCAAACCTTATAGTGAGGACACTATACACTCTAACCTCTGAACACGTCTCGAAATGGCCTCTTAGTAACAAAACTGGAACAACTAAGGATGTCAAAATATGACATTTGCTCGAACCTGGCTACATAGTAGATCCCTGGAAAGTCTCCTCCAAAGCGCCAGCTTTATACACAAACAACCTACTCCTGTGTTTTCGGAAACAGTTGGCTGGGAATCTAACGTCATCTTGCTAATCCACTATGCACAGGCCGATCGCTGAATATATTTTCACTTTGAATGTTTCATCTCTTCAAAATGGAATTCCTGTTGTTTTTCGAACTTTTTACTCTGTCCTTATCACCCATGTCTTTAGATTGAATGTGTAAATGCAATATGAGTTTATTGACTACGCTCTGCTCACTTCACGTGCCGGTCGACTAGTGTGCACATGATATACGAATCATTTGCTCATTTGCCTACTGACAGTGTAAAATTTGACCCCTTTTAAAATTAGTTACATGTGATCAGAATTTATTAAGTGTTACTCCGGAAAATTCAACGTGAATTGTGTCTTCTCCCTGTTTTATTCAATTCAGTTGCCAACATTGGTTGAAGCTTTCAAACGATCTTACAAAATCCAACAAAATGTGTTCACTGACTTATAGGTGGTGAATATTTCTTGGTATCACAGTGTACCAATTTCCAGGTTGTCATGTTTATATAGGAAGTGATTTTCTGTCACAACCGCTTACACCGCTTGCACTGCTTGTACGTAGTCATCGATATACTATGGCTGACTGTTAGTTCTCTAGTTTTGGCGGATCACATGGGGATTAGAAGGCTCTATTAAGTAGGTTCACAAGTAGTTTCTCTATCGTCATTACCAACATGGACGGTTTTGAAACTGAAAACGATACAGCCACCAACTACCGGTTTATCTGAGCAGAACCGACAAAACAGACAATTGCAGTATACAAGGTAAACACTTGAGCAGTCAATGACGATGACCACCAGTTAAGACCAATGTTGCCAGTGGAAATCCACGCTGGATTGTGAAATAGCGTTACGCCCATTAACTTGTTTGACTATCAACGAACAGTCTATAAATTTAACTTTGTTCACGACTGTTTACAATTTATGTAATGGGATATGGCTTCACGTTGGAAATAATCAATCACTCCAAGTTTATATCACAACTAGTCCGGTTTTAATTGATTACCGGTCAATACGGTCGTCTTACAACCTCCGAAGACTAATTTTGAGTCTACATCCAATCCCGAACATGTCGATGCAACAAATGCTAATGATTTCTTTCTATGGCAGCCAGCCGAATATATCGATCTGAACACACGTCTTTAGGAAATGTGAGCGGTGCCCCGTCAGTAATTTGTGAACTGAGATACTTGAAATATTTTCTTTGGTTGACCTAATTTACCTAACCGCGTGTTCATTTTTTTAGTATCCTGATCTAGATGACTGTGAACAAAAGACTCACTATGGGAAATTTCACACCGAAGTTTCTGTTCTTTGATACTGCTCTTTTGAACGACAGTAGTTGTGACCATAGCGAGGGGGAAGTTGCAAATTCGCACGCACGTACAGATCACTTAGCAGCAACTCTTCCAATTTCATTCGACAATCCCCTTCCACTTTAGATAATGGGTCACATATAATAAGCCGGGTTATGTCATAGAAATTCAGCAATTTCGAGCGTGGTGCCAAAATGGAGAGCCCAATTAACACTGACTTTGTGAAAAATAGAACAGTTCAACTTAGTGGCTATTGATCAATTCGAACTGTTTTACCAACACACGCGGATTACTAAAAAATTCAAAGAACAGTATGTTAAGATTTAAACAGAATGGTATTCGGAAAAAAATCCTGATAATACCTAATTGTTTCAGTCCATTACAGCTTCCAGTCTGTTGCATGCAAGTGAAATATGGCAAAGCATTTCCTACTAATGCTGTGGAGAATCATGAAAGTCGAATTTTCATAGAAAAGGCGTATTCACTGTTTTCAGTCAACCAGAATGGTTGCTTATGGGATAGGATAATGTACAGCATACATTGATTCAAAACATCTCCTACGCTCGTCGGAACGTAAACAGTGATCAACATGCGGAAAAGATTAGTCTTAGAATGAAAAACGACCGATTATTCTAATTCAACTATCACTCACATGTCGTCGCACCATTTGCATTTTCGAACAGCTTTCAGTCAACTTTCAAAAATAACCAGTATATTAGAGTTTCGCTGCTGTTGCGGCACGCCAGTTGTGTCCATCCTTGCCACGGCCGCCATATATTATAGACCACAAGCAGTGCTTAAGCAGTACAGTGTTGGTTAAGCCTCAAAGAGCTGAAACCGAATAAACTGTGTTTTGTGATGTTTCAACCCTCTAGAAAAACTTATGTCTGACGGGTTAGCTCGTGAAATTACAGTAAGCACACTTCAAGGAAAGCAGTAACTAAACAGTACATCTTGTCACGTTCGAATTAATGTGTGTAAATCTGCTACTATAAAGAGAAAAGTGCTTATAAGTCAGGTGAGGTCAAGACATAACCCCAAAATGTGAGTAGGTTGGATGCCCTTTCTGGACACATATGTGCCTGAAGGTGTGTAGTTAACTTTTTGGAGAGCTGTGGGACCTATTCGTTCACCAAAACATGGCAGCTGCTTCTCTCATGTTGTTACCGTGATCCACCCATTAGATCATGCCAGATTGTCGACTGTTCTGAATCGCCCCCCCTGTTCAACCCAATCGGTGTATTTACGATCGACAAAGCTCAGTCCAAAGGTCATTCATCATGGCTGAGAAAGTCACGTCTCCATACAACCGGGTAGTAGCTGTCAATTTGAGTTCGGCTCAGAATGTACGACAGTGTGTACGGCGGCGATTGCCAAGTCTAACCTTAACATCTGAAGTTGCGGATTAACGCTAAGCGGCTATTTCTCGCAGATTTCCTGTTCTGTAATGTTTGCTTTCAGCTGGCCGGCTGGCCGTCTAATGTGAATAACAATAATCTCTACATGATCTGCGCTGCATAAGTGATTGCTGTTATTTCAATAGAACGAATTTGCACTCTAATATAGCAGTGATCTTAATAGCCACTTTCGTAGATCTCCAAAATCTTCTGAGTTATATATTCTGTATAGACTGGTAACAGCGGACAGTAAATTCTTGGGCTGGTCGACCATAATACATATTACTTTTTAGGTTGGACGTTACCTCGTGTCATAGTGGGAAGTAATGTTAGATTTGACCTAACCATCAACTTGCTGAAAAACGTTCATCAGCACAGTGCATATGTTTTCTCTTACCCGTTCTGTTTACAGTACGGAAGTAGTGGCCGATCAGTAAGTCACGAAGATGGATAAACAGGATAGATTTTTGATCCAGCTAATGCTAGAACCATCCTACCGCCGCACGCGTGTTACATTACTACTTGGTGAATCTAGTGAGTAGTAAGAAATACGTGTAAAATAATCATGTTATGAGGAACTCGAAGAGTAAGAAACAAAAATTTGAAGGAGTTTGGAGGCGCGTTAAACCGACCAAGTGGTTCGCAGCTGATTTTTCGAAAAAAGTCATATAAACGAGACAATTCCGTTGAAACTTGTTGTCCCAAACTCTAGAATGCTCGATGTTATGTAATGAAGACCGTAACGGCAACATAAGTTCTAGATAGTTGGAGACCAGTTAGAGTTAAAGTCGTTTAGAAGATCTGGTAGACCTGCAAATGCTGTTGGTTGTACTGGGAACCAGTGAATTTGATAGGGGTCAATAAACTGGAGTTGTGACACCATTTGAATAAATGAGGTGATTCAATAGTTCAAAGAGAGTTTGGCAATGACCTAGGATAATTCTCAGAGACTAAAGTAGGAGGCACTACCAGAAATTGACCTGGAAAATGAAGTCGATATGTTTACATATGAGTAAACAAACAGGCGTATATAGTGCTTAGTTGGCCATTGCTACGAAACAAATCAAGAAGGACATAACTGAGGCCCTTGGATTGCGTCAGTCCCAACAAACCCTTGGTATGTCATGTTAAATAGGGCGGTAAGTCACCTTTTTGAAATCACGAAGTTATCAATATAGAAGCTTGTAATTAACGAATAGTGAACGTGTGATTTTGTTAAATCATTGTCAAAAGTGCTGCTCCTGGCAAAGTTTTTGCAGTCAGTCGCTTCGCTTATAGGCATGTGATTTCAGTCTCCCTTTCAGAGTAAGCTACATCCACAGGAGGAACTGATAATCTTCATTTGCATCGAGCAGTTAGTCAGGAAAACGCTGTTTGTAATTTTTATACGCACTAATATTTTCTGGTTAAATGATAACCCGGACATCACGGTCGAATACCCTACTTGTAGAGAAGAGGCTCACAAAACAAGACGATGGTTTGTTTCACAATGACCGACGGTCACCTTTGAAGAAAGGGCTCCCAAACGAATTGTTTGACTTTACCGAAGTTCGTTCTAGTGCCCAACCATTATGATTGATGAACACTGAATCACTATGCTTGTCATGATACATTTGTCAAAAATGTAATTGCAATACAACTAAGGATTTTCAAAATATGCCCATAGTGTACATTTGCAAACAACCAACATAGCACTCCAAAGAGGTTTTCTATCACTCAGGTATCCATATAATCATAATAAAATTGTGACAGTAGTGTTGAATTCCTGATAGTTCTCTCTGTTTTGGTGACACACGTAACTATCCTTCGCAATGTCAACGAGGTTCACTTTCCAATTTTTTAGTCGTAGTGGTATGTCCACTACACTGAATCGTGTTTATGTGTTTACCTGTATGGGGGAATGGTTTCTTCAAAGCACTCTATTGTTAAACGCGCTATTGGCCGTATGGCCACTCGCCAATCAGTAATCTACCGATCATTAGCATAAAGTTAGTGGTCGGTTAGGCTAATGAGCATAGGAAGCATGCATCACAAGTGGTACAGGGAATGGGCTTTTGCATGCGTGTAAGCGCCTTACAGAAATGCCACAGGGCGAAAGAAGAGAAAGTGATGGTATCGATCAGCAATGAAACTATAGTTAAAAATCGCCAGAACATGAGCGGAAATTATACTTCAGGGCCATTCACTTCAGTGACCTAGTTGGCAAACCGTTTTATCAAACGTTGCAATAAATGTTTGCCAGTAAATGTCTGACGTTACATCCTGTGAAAATACTGTAATGTCATTCTCAGTGACTAAGTAAACTGAATCAGATTTAAAAATCTCTCATTCATCACAATTTCACGCACATTTTACAAATCGGTCGAAATGTAATAAACAAGGGAACAGCAAACGGATTCGGGTTATAAAACTGTTACAGGAGCTTTGGTTAACAAACTGTCATCGAGTTGAGTGAATGAACAAGAAACAGCGACTCACGTGAACCACAGTTTTGTTGAGATTCGGATGAATACACTCTGAAATTTTGTACTGCAGCTAACAAGTCTCTAAGTGGATGGTCTGAACTTGAGGAAAATAAGAAGTGGCTTAATATCATGTAACGCGCAAACAACTGCGTTTTTCTATCCATGTTGTGTTAAGTAAAAAACAAGAAGACTCTGGCTATTTGAAAGGTGAACGAAGATAGAGAAAAAAATTACAGAATGTTTCACACTATCAGATGCGATGTTTCGATGAACTTGAGATGACCGGATTGCATCCTGAAGACGAAGTGAATGAGGCAACAAACAATCTTGTCACAATGAAAGCAAAGCTGTGTCTACCACGTATACTTTAGCTTGAAAAAAGTTATTTTTCCGTAAGAAAAATGGTTCAAGTATACAGAAACAATTAAGCGTTGTTCGCCGAACCGACTGGACCTGTGTTTTTATTTTTAATCAGCCAGTATGTTTGGTTAAGCACTGCAGAAAGAACTGTCGGCAGTGGAACTAAATAAGATGAAAAATGTACAAACGGTGAATAGTGTTTAAAGTGGAGTACACCGAACCAGATCAGTTGTAAGTTGAGACAGGTTTTCTCTTGTATGATGGCAAAATTCCAGAGGATCTGGTTCCTCTGGTATAGTAAAATCAATTTCGCCGCAGTTAGTTTTCAGCAACAACGGCCACATGAAAGCCGAAAACAACGAGAGCGTGAGCAAAGTGTGGTATTGATTCAAATTGTTAACTAGTGGTTTATATGTAAGATGAAAATAACAGGCACAAAGTTAGTGTGCAAAAGACTGACAGACTACATAATTCTCCTTAGAGCGTTAGAATAGAGAAAACGCTAGATAACAGAAGGTGAACAGTGAGCTGTTGAGGGTACTCTTTGCAGACTGTTGACCATTTTACAGTTGGGTAGAACTGTCGTGAGATGTGCGCGGATGGGAATGAGAAGTTGGAGCTTGAAAATAGTCAGTATACTATAACGTGGATTGAGTAAACTGAGGGAGTTCTTGCGACTCAGAATGAGGATTTAATATACCAGTTGGAAGCATCTTCATGCGTTATGTCTAAGTTTCTCGATACAGACATGGGATAATGATCAAAAGTAAGCAAACATTAATCTGTTATTGTCTACTGAGTGATGTATCCCATTTGTGTTGACGATCTGTCTTATGATCAAACACTCTGAAATGACGATTGTAGAGAGACTTCAGAGGCGCTTTCAACAAGACAGTGTGATTGAAAACAAAGGACAGTTGCAGTTTGCAGTAAGTTTCTGCATGGCGCAACTATGTCCATGGAAATGGAAGTTGAGTTTGCTGCATATGATTCCATGAAATTTTAGCCAGCCACATCAATATATAGAGTACTAGCAAATTAGGAAGAAATTCTCCTGGGAGTTGTAAAGTGTGGCCACAAGTAAATTCTGCAAGAATGCATCCAATATCTGTGATTAAAATTTTTTGCCGACGATCGGACTATTTGCCACCCACTGATGTTACCATCAACAACGATTGTAGTTGACGGTGGAAGCTTTCAAACATATTATTATACCCAAGATGAAGAACACTAGGAAGTAGTCGTTGTGTTCATACCCAAAAGCACGGTTCAAATAACCAGCAAGCGTTAAGTTAAACTGAGATTCACGGTCAACAGTGATCGAGGTCTGATGGCAAGAATTAGAAATCCAGGATTCACTAAAACTGTAAGCAAAGGTTTACAGCAACGTGTTATTCAAGGGAACAGCAATGGACCATTGCGTGAATCGGTCGACACATGTAGGAATATACGTTTGAAGATGGGAAAGGATCCACGTATATGCATGAAGAATAAGGTACGGGACGGAGTGTTTGTAATGGTTTAAAAAGTTGACAAGTGGTCTACATGCACGGTAAATCTAACAGGCAGTAAATACTGTATGGGGAATTAAACTGGTGACGGACTCTACTAACCTAACGTAAACTATTTATAAACTTCACTGCATTATTGTAAATACATCGGTAACCAAACTTTGGAAAATTATAAAGTGAGTCACTGCAACTAATGGGGTGAGGACAATCACACCCAATTTGCTGAATAAGCTTAAACTGGAAGAACGAAAATGTTGCAGACATCAAACATATGAAGGGAACCTATCATAGTGTGACTCAATGAAACAGCTAAACAGTTGGCGGGACTCGCACATCTTCCGTGAAGGTATATTATAATGGAAGTTTACCTCGAAGTTGTAGGAGTAAACTGTATAAATATCAGAGGGATTTTTGGATAGTGATTGCGTTCAGGTCTATATTTTAAATAATTTCCAAGTGGTTGACATGCTGGCTCTTACAATCAGAGAAATATCTCAACGCGGCTGTCCAATTTGACATAAGTCCATAGTGGGCGGATTAAGAACAACGTGGTAGATCGAAAGAGTTTTCATTGGGAGAAATTAGCCCTGTGGAGGAGAACTAACAGAATAAATTCCATGAGCGGGAGGGTCAGTGACAAGCACAGAATCAGTTAGAAATACATAGGATTTTTAAATACAAACCTTGTTGCTTTGTGGACTTGACTTCCGGTTCACCTGCGCCAGTGCACGAGCAGCATAATAGCACGCGATTTGGAAGATAATGGTCTTGCCATACTAAATGACGTTTAGCTACATCGGTGCTGGGATCTGAATACAACGCAACAATGCTGCCTTGACCGAACATATTCGCATATGGTGACGCAAGTGACTGGCTGTCAGAACTTGAAGTGATTTCAGCGCTAAGCACACTAAAAAGCGACGCACATCGTTCGACGACACTCGAAATACTGTTTACCGAGGGAGCAATGAAACGTGGGCGACATTGTTCCAAGTATATATACCGAAGAACATGATTGGCAGTGGACCATTTTCAGGGTACCAGTATTTGTGACATTCATATATCGCTGCTCGACTCTCAACGCTTCGTATGACATTTGACGTTTTGTTTGCAAGTAGCAGACGAGAAAGCTAAAGTGAAGTTGGTAAGACAGCTGTTCACTTCAGAGGTTGCATCCCGAAATGCAATAGAAGGTGGGAACGGCCCAATCTTGCATTGTTTTCTAGAAACGTAAATGTTCACAATCGTATGCACGTTAGTATAAGAAAGTATTGCTTGTTGTAGGAAGGTTAGGTTTGAGAATGTACATCAGACGTAATGGGAACAGACTCTTACAAATCGATAATATAAAAGGGGGTTGTGATGATTTCAGAAACACGGCTAGTCAAACAAGGTTATTTTCTGAGAGGTGCGCTGCTCATTTAACCGACATGAGGTAAACCATATGACTATCTTCCTAATAATTTTCATTAAAAGATGAAGTAGGGCTTATTGGATTGGGCTTGTGATCCAACTTCATGTACACAGCAACACATGTTGACTTGTTGTTTGATATAATAAAATCTTTCTCTGTTTATTTTTCTTCCTCAGTCAGTCATAACTTACAGGCGTTTCTTTATTCTTTACCGAGCGTCAGTACTCTTCAACCCAAATTGTTGTTTGCCTTTTTCAAACACAACCGTATGAATTGTAAATTTTCCACCAGTTACAGGTGTATCCTATTTTATGGTCTTTACGTTTAACACTACTGCCTTACAACGGGTGTGCATTTCCTGCTAACCGTGAAGTTTTCCACAGGATTTTAGCAGAATACGACCAATCCACTGTTGTCTTCTTTTAGCCACACCACTTAATCAGTGGGCTAATTCACAAAATTGAACGCCAAAATGAGGAGAGATATCATCACCCATTCGCTTGCCAACAAGCAAATCGAAGTAAGTTTGTCTAATAGACTGAGAAAGGTCGGCTATTTTCAGTTTAAAAAAACGATGTCATGGGAGAAATAGGCACGGCAAGCGCGAATTCTGTAGGCTGCCCTTCAATAAAAATCAGAGATTTGGTGTCACTAACCGCGTTTGTCTTGACAAAACACCTGCTAAACAACGGCTAATTTTTGTTTCCGATTGTACGGTTGATCGTCAGAAGTTTGTACATATATCGTCCGTTTCCCACTCTGGGCAGTTTATGTCCGACTGTTCACCGCGAGAATCTGTAGGTTACGTTACCACGGTCGCTTTAACACTTGTAACAGACTTGAAGCTGCAACTCCACCTTGTTCATTCCCTAACCCGTATGACTTCTCTTCATCTTATCATTAGGACACGAAGTATTTATGTCAGCGTTCCTTCAATTCGGACTTCTTCATTTCACTGTTCACACTCTAGATTGTACTGTCTGAACAAAGCCTAGACTAAACTATGCCGACCTGGTCGTTTAGCTTCTTAATCCTATGCTTGCGGTTCAAAAGACAACTGGAAGGTATTCGTCCGTCATATTTGTAATTTGTCATGTACGTGTGCCTTTGCGCTTCAGCCTTTCTGACGCCTATAATTCTCTGACTAAGATTCATGCTTTCAACTTGACTGTCCTTAAAGAGGTGAAATGTAAAACAGAAGGCATCCAGAGCGTATTCTTTGCAAGACGGATTCCGTTTCCAATCTAAACACCACGGCACATTATGACGCACTCAGTGGTTTGCCGTGAGAACAAGTTTACGGGCTCGTGCGACTTTGTCTTCATCGGCAGAATGCTTATTAAGGTAATCTCCAACCGTCATATGAAACCGACATTGAAGTAGAGGCGAATTCCTTAGAGGAACTTAAAGATCGCTGGCCATAAGAAAGACTAAAAACACGAAATTGGTCGACTGTGTGTACATTTTTGAATTA
>LOND01002518.1:18907-31287 GCA_014220965.1 Paragonimus kellicotti
AACCAGGGCTACAAAAATGTTTCTGCAGCCGGATAAACATCTATCCACTTGGTGTGAGCCCATTATCCGACTAACTGGTTCAAAGTTGTTTGCTTGTACGGTGCGTTAGAATTCACTTTTATAATGTTGCACGAATGGTCAGTGGTAGACACTGGTGAGTATGATGAATAATATATAAAGGAGGGTCGCAATTTGTACAATCTAGAGATAGTAGGTTTTGGCGAAGTTAGTAGTGGTCATGAAATTGACAGATGATTCAAACGATCTGAAAATGAAAACCACACACAAGGTTGCAAATTGCGGAAATGAGGTGAGAAAGCCTCCACTCGTTTCCCCTGCATCAAAAATGACTGGTTACTGGATCGAACTATTCAACATTTAAACGAATGATTGAACAGAACGGAAGATACCGACAACCAGGTGGTGCTGACGCTCATAGCGAGTAGTGAGTAAGTTCGAGAAGGTTCATACTGATCACTGAGTTGAGCGTAGTCCGCAAACCCAGTCGTACCAGATGAGACAGCCGAGCAAACAGAACAAACATAAGATTCCCGAAATCGCTAAACGGGGTTCAATGAAGCTGGGTTTTGCACATAAGAGTGGCTCCCACTCACCCCCATGCTGAGTAACGGGTGTTCAAATAAGCAGGATAGCAACAAGAGAACTTATGAACCTATGCAATGTCTGAATAAGACAGCAGAAAATGAACCGAAAACAAACGCAATGAAACGGTTAAATTCAAAAGGCAGTGAGGCCAAGTACAATCAGTTATATTTGAAAACCTTCCAGTGTGAGAGAATAATTGTAATAAGGACTGATCTAGGAGACAGTCCTCGATTATTCTGTTTCGAATGCTTGCTTCGGCAAGAATGCACATATATGTGTGTAGGTAAAAACAAGATACATAGTTTGCAACACTTTCAGCATGCTGCAGCAACCACTCAGCATGCCCATCATATTAAGTAAGTCATGACAAAGGGTTCCAACGTTTCAACAGTGACTGTTTGCAGAGTAGGCTGGATATTGCCCAAACTTTAAAGCAACTAAGCAGTACTCTTCTGATGGAGGATTTCTGCTATGACTATAATAGTCACACAAAAAGACGTTCCACCCTCCAGTTTCAAAACCTATGCGTCTGGTGACAATCTTTCTTAAACAAGGCGCGCAGTGCGTCGATGTTGAAATAATGACAGGTTACTGGTCTCAATGCTAGCCAACAGATATTCCCAACTGCACATAAGCCATTCATAGTGAAATGGATGAGTCCGTTCATTGCTACCCAATCGTAGATTGTAATGTCTTTGTCATTGGTAGTGGTTGTCTCAGCACTGGAAGTCTCTCGTAAATAAGTACTGCCTACACCCAACACATGTGTCGTAGTGTTGTAAATAAAGATATATTCATATCCGTGGGACGTCGGGAAAACTTGAACCGAAAGCCAAGGAGCATAACGTAATGAGTGACACAGTGATTCTGAGGCATGTACCGAACGAAGGTCACAGTGCCATCACTGCAACGTCCGCTGCTGACCTAACCGTCATTAAAAAACCAAAAATGGAAACATTGTCTGAGGCTGTATTGATCAGTAATCAGCATTTAGGACAACCTTTTAAACGAAGTTCATACCATCAACACAACGCCGACCGGCAAGAGACAGTAAGCCAACTGTTCACGCAGCGTACGTAGCTGATGTCAGTAAATTGTGTTTGGTGGACAACACATGTGATTATCAAGTCGGAGCCAATGTTCTCATCACACTGACACAAACCAAAAGCCGCTCATGGCTCACTCAGGTTACTTTCGCATTTCGTCGATCTAACCTACCAACATTTGTGCTCAAGAACACTTGACCATCAATTTTTGTTGATTGTCAATATCACTCAGAAGCCATATCGACCAGTGTCCTGAGTCAATTCATTAAATAATTTTGAGCTGTTGATATGATTCATGACTGAGGAAAACGTTCGGAGCAAATGAATGTAGCAGTTAGTGCCGTCTGGTAGTTCCGTTCAGATTGGAATAACTGCAAGCTTGCAGGTTATAAAAATGAACAAGTAGGTTTGTTTTACGAGTGTATATCCGAACCACAGCAGTGGCCGCGGATGGTACGATACATGTGTTTAGTGATCACAACTCACCAAAAGCATACAAATGATCTTTTGGCGGTTGTCACTCATTAAATTCTCTTATCGAATAAACTTCAACCCCGCATTCAATTGTGTGGACAAAGATCGCTCTAACTGGACGGCGATCATTCATCCGAGGGTCATTCTTCCGTAGTTACAAAAATCGGTGAATTCCCTGGAGCAGTGTGGGTAGCACGGACACCAAAGAAAATGTACATACAATCAATCCATCTTAAAGTACCCTTGATAAGTTTGTTAAAAACTTCAAACTCATCAAAGTTTGATCGGTATATTTTGGTTTGATTTATTTTCTAGCTTCTAGTTAGGTTTGCCTGAGCGTCAATGTCCACACTAGCAGACATGGAAATACTATGCAAATATACCCAGGAGATTTCATCAAGTCAAAACGTGGCAAACAAGCTCGTTTTCGGTGTGTCATCTTCAGGCCAAATACAACACAATAAATATGAAATTTGTTGTCAAGTCTGGATTTTGTGGAACCTAATATACTGTAAATCTTGTGTCATTTAAGAATAAGCATTAAGCTATTGTGGTGCCGCGTCAATTGTGCTAACGACGGCAGGCCGTGGAAACTTGAGTGCTTGAACAAAAGACTTCTGTGCACACAGATTAGGGTTTCGCAGCCGGATTCCGATCGCCTCCGCAGCAGCCAAGATACGACATTTCACACCTCTGGTGTGAACACGGGTGACACGGTAGATCGGCTTGAATGCGACATCCACATTGACTCCTGTGACCCGTGTCAACTAGGTGGGCCAAAATTGCGCTGGAAATCTTTCGTTGTTGTCCGGTCGTCAACCAAGCCGGATGGTGTTCACGTATTCTCTCCGACAAGCGCCTTGTCTGTGCGACCACAGGATCAAGATAATGAGTAGATGCTAAATGAGGTGGCTGTACGGGGCACTGGGTCTTTGAGGTTAACGCGTACAACTGGCTTAGAGGGAACGATTAGTCTTAGTTGTGCAACATGGAACGTTCTCATCAGGGTCGTGTCGAGCCTTCTGGTTAGCGATACACTTGATAATTTGTCCTTCTAAGGCAAGTTTGTGTAAATGGTCGTGCGGTTCCCTTCGTTGTATTATTCCGAGCTAGGGAGTTGTCCGGATATTCATTAGCACGAAATGTCTCCCATAAGGGTTTGAACTCTTTGTCTAAACATGTCGTCAGTACAGACTTTGTGGATTCGGTTTGCCAGACAAGGTATCATGTTCCTTTTTTATGGCCCGTTCGAACGTGTCTGGTTCTGTGTGCTATTCTTATTACAGCCGATGACTCATTCCTATTTTACGCTCACTTAAACTTATGTACGCCAACTGCACATAGTCCACGTATCGTAATCGAAGAGATCGGTCTCTGCAGGGTAAATCTTACGTGATTTTACTTGCGTGTTCTACATTTATCCGCGGACATAACTGCTTTGAAAGTGTCAGGCGAATTGTTAAGTTTTGAAACGGTTCTCTTTGATGCGTTCAAAAGAGAGACGTGAACTGTCAGGTATACTGACATTGTGTCAATGTGTGTAAGTCAATTTAGAAAAAAATGTTGAAATTACTCACACTGAGTACGCATATCGACATACCTCCGCGGATTGTCCAACGTCAGTTCAAAAAGAATGATTGCTTAGTCAAAACTTCTGAAGACAACATGATGGGAACAAAGTAAGGGGCTATTAAATTGTGATAAATCGCACGTTTTCCTGCTGCGGCTTCCTCTTTTCATGTACGCTTTTGACTTTGGCCCTCACGTACTGCATTTTCCATCAATTTTGGCCGCCAATGAATACTCCGTGGACTCACTCACAATGCTGACCATTACAGGAATGATCCATAAGTGTTTTGAATACAAAGTGCAAGCAACCGTACCCACAAGTAACGTTGTACTCTTCCGTTAAGGCGACGATACTCGGTTGGGCTTTACAATGACACAACCATTCATAATGTGTTTGTAGCATTAGAGACGAAGTCGGAGGTTTCGCCCATTATGTGATAAATGATTATAGAACGCTCACAAGAACATGCACCACGTTGTAATCTCGTAGATGTGCATTGTCTGTTCAATCTTGCTAGATATGTTACCATATATTTGGTGTTTAACCAGAAAGGCCATCCCTCTTAGCATCGTCCACGTTTCGTGATCAACAAATTTTCTTGTTCTTTGGGGGTTCATTGCTGATAGTAGGGTGAATCTGTGATTGCTCAGGTTTTGTTTACAAGGTTAATTTTAAATTGGGTTATTCAAACTTTTATATTCTTATCCTTGATACTCATATCTTCTTATTAAACGACCCAGGTCATTTGGTTTAACTGTGTACTCAAACTTCAGGACATTGCTTATAGTTATCAGATGGTATGATAGGTTATTATCCAGCTCTTTCTGGACCGTTATTTACACATTTGGTTATATTCGGCAGAAAAGATACTACGCTGAAGAAGAGTGTTGTCCAGGAGAGTGTAATAAAAAAATTTTGGGCTATAAAACTCTTTTTTAGAACGTTCGCCGATTCCCATTGCCACACTTAACAATCTGCACGCACCTCGAAGGCGATCCTCCCAATTCGGACAAACAGTTCATATTGTCTTTCCAGACCTTTCGAGAGCTGTTAGCCGGTCATACTAGGTAAAATGTGTTATAATACCTCGAAAGAACCCGCTGTTTTGTCCTCGATATAGCAGTGCGCTTGACAAAAATCGGATTCTCCTCCTGGTAATAATTAACACGGAAAATCTCGGTCCCGAAAACACCGCGACTGTCCCCGTAATTTGCTCCCAAGACAAGCCAAAAGACGCGTGCAAAAAACAGCTTTGTTCCGTCCCAAAACGTGTGCAACAAGGCGAAAAATACAAGGTATTTATATGGTGCGTAGTGACCTAAAAACATTCTCGAATCAGAAAATAGAAGGACAGTTACCGAAAAAAATAGTTAGGGTCACTAAGCCACCAATGAGCATAGCGGAATAAAGGTCGGACAGGTAAAAAATAACCAAGGTTACCTCTCGACCGTTCTGGACAGTTCCGCTCATTCTGATTGGATTAATCGTTTTTCTCGAGCACGGAGGCGGTTTTGGACGGAAAAAATGGACTCCTTAAAGTGTTGTTTGATTCCTTTTAACTGAAATACAAAAATATTCCTATTCTTATAGTTGGTCGAAAGCGTTCAGATTAACTATTCACTGTCTGATCGTTGTTATCCAAACATAAGTGTGTAACAGGGTATCAAGTCAGCACCTTTGATTCGACTTCATTCGCGTTCACACACGTACAGCGTATAAACGCTTCGACATTACTACACGTTGATCACAAAAGAGTTGACGTTAAATGGATAAAAGAAATAAACGGAACTGATATCAGCTTTAAAGTTTTAGACTGTCAAGCTATGAATAACCGGTTTCCACATAACGTCAATAAATATGTACTTGTAGTTCCATCATTCCGGCCTGTCTGGATATATCTGCTTGTTGGGAATAATCTGATCATCATCACCTATAAACGGGACCTGAGCAACTGTGCATCAGTGGTTAAGAATGCTGGCTCCGTTCACTGGTTTCACAACAGGCTCTATAGAAATTTACCAGCCAATAGTTATACTATTATATTTGAATGGAGAGAGAACATTTATCTGAAGACAAGTATTCATACTTGCTGTTATAAGCTTCCGGAGACAATCTGAAGAAAGTCGCTTAGCAGAAAATCACACTGTTTTTTCGGTCACATTTACTTGGATAGTTTTCAGTCCGTTTTTTATAGACTGAAGGAGATCAATTCTTAGCACAAAGTGGTCCTCAACAATCAAGTCACTCGCCAATAAATGTGTCATTTTCCATCCCAAGCAATCACCTTTGAAGAAGTTGGGTGAGAATGCAGCTTTGGATGAACTGCCTGACATGCAGTAAACATTAAGTTGGCAGTCAGGTTTGCTCATTTCAAAACAACCTAACAACGTCTGCCGTAAAGCCAACATTAATAAAGGCATTGTAACGCATGAGTTTGTGCGCGTTGAAGACATTAAACATTTTTCATACAACCTCATCATCAGAAATACTGCAGTGAAGCGAAGGTACACCCGTAGTCCCATTTACTGTCAGTCCACTGTTGTCTGTCACACCTTGAACTCAACTTGTATTTGATTTGACAAGTTTTGGCTAGGTCTCTCTATCGCTAATGTTTGTTGCCTTGACACCTACTGATAGGATGGGGGTAGCGGAAATGCCGAAAAACCATGAGATAGACAACAATTCTTTCAGCAAAACTCGCAGGTCAAATGTGTAGGAAGGGCAAACGATGCAACTGATCGATCACTAAGTATACGTCGAGGTTCGGTCAGACGACTGTGCTCAGCCTATCAGTTCCGCATGAAATGAAAAATAACGTACTTTGTAGCATTATGCTACGTTTACTCTGCTATGTTCGGGCACATTCAAATCGCGTCTGGGTTTGGGGTGCTTGTAACTGAGTGAAACAAGGTGCGTATGAGAATATCAGTTTTGTTACACAGTTGGCGTGTGGCGCGAGAGAAATGATCGATGCTGAATCACAGAATACGTTAGTGGACAACGCCTTCGAAACAGCAAGGACAGCTTAAAAATTCCCGAGAAAATGTAAAAAGTAATTTGGCCGTGAACAGAGAAGATTACGTTTACATGAAGACAAAAAGTAGAAACTTTCTACTCGTGGATTACCACCAACAAAATTAGTAGTCTTTGATATCCCTAAACCTCTTGCAAGCAAACTCAGGCAATGTACGGTTACTCTCCAGCTGTCCTGAACTTGTACTTCTGACTGAAAATTGCGAGAAATTGAAAACACTCGGTCTCAGTGGCTATCATCTACGTGATAGACAGCTGCTTTGACCTAGGTGGGTTTTACCAGCAAGGCTCACGTTAGGGAATCGAACCCACAACATGTGGACGGGCATTAGATTGGAGTCCGCAGTCTTACCCACTAGATTAACGGTTCGGGGTTACCGGGGTCACACTGTGAGTTACTTTGACTAAATGTTGCACTGTCTTCACTAAAATGTTGAAATCTCTCGCCTGTTCTTAGCTACAATGTAACGGAGCAAAATTGCCATCCGACTTCAGCCAAAAAATATGCAAGACTGGATTCTGCGTTAGTGCAGGTTCACGTGATGTGGACAGACGAATAAACATTCACGCTGCGTTATCGTCATGGCGAAGTCCAAGCGCCTCAATGTAAGCTCAGTAACTTGAAGGTCACACAGCGCAGTCACAAACGGCTAGTCTGGTCTTGGATGCAGTAGATGCATTTATACACGCACGACTGGCTGACCATAATTGTTTGTATCAGCAATAAAGGCAATCTCAACGGTCGATCAGTTACATTAACTGAAGGTAATTTTGTCTAATGTGTGAAACTAAGACATTGATCTTATGATTAACCTCTCTTTGTTCGGGCAGAAACGTTTGCAATGATTGTGTCGTTTGAGCCACATGAACGACTACCGAATCAAAACTTTAACGGTGACCGAAGCTGATTACTAGCCCAAAAGGAGACAACTTTGGGCTAGCGCAAACAGTAATAATCACGTGATATGGCGATCAAGACGATGACTGGCCTGAACAGTCACGACGTCCAAGCGAATAGTAAAATTGCCGACAAATCCTAACAATATTCTGGATTACAACCCAACTTTTCGGAGATAAAATAAACGGCAGGTAAATCGGTGAGTTCAAGCAAACCATCAGCCGATAAGTGTAGGCGAACAGGTTGACTAATAGACTCAAGTATTTATTAAAACTATGGTCCTGTTTTGTTCTACGATGGATTTTGATCGAAGCTCGTTCTTGATTTTGATCTCACTGAGAGCCACTGAACAAACACTGTGAGCTTCCACTGGATCGAAACTTCTTGGGAGACCATTCTGGGGTTATACGATGAAAACATTGTGGTAGAGTCATATATCCCGATAAGAAATGGCGGACGGTTGCATTGAAGGAGGGATAAATGGGAAAACAAGTGCAGGAAGAAGGAATGGAAGCAAAAGCAGGAAATAGTTCGCAATGCGATCTTCATCTATTGGAAGTACATTGAAGTTTAGTTCCATAGGGTCGAATGTTTTGCTATCAGCGGTAGCCACGGGATCATCTCGAGGAACGACAATCCGTTGCTTCCAAAGATAGGTGGACATCATGAAGATGGAAATAGCTGGGTATTTGCCAAATAGCACGTGGTTATTGGAAGTCTGGTGTGTTAAACATTCATGTCAGTGGCTGTTGACGCTAGATCTAAATGGTATCATCTGACGACATGCGTTCAGTATGTCTGGAGAAAAGGGATCTAGAAACCTGTTTCAAATCACTGGGTAAACGTTTTTCACAGAACTAAATCAGTACAAGAATGATCTTCGTACTTTTATTTTGTTGAATCATACTGAAAACTGAATAGAAATTCACGGTTTTAAATCATTTTGTTGTCAGATATTAAGTTTAACGTCCGATCCACTAGATAAGAAGTATGTGAATGTAAAAATGGACTAAAGTCTCTATCATCATGAACTGAGTTTGTCCAAATGTCAGGTGATTTTCACAGCGAAGGACTAAAAAATCATAGTGTTCATCCGCTGAAATGTCTACTTTGACAGAAATAAGTATGGTAGCCATGCACTGTATGGTCAAAACCGTCATATTCATTTTAATCTGTGTCTTGTCTGTGTCATTATACCGTGCTGCTAACAAAGCCCCCATCTATTGGCTCCAACATGACTCGCTTTGTGCGCTTTGTCCTTATCTTATAAGTTATCCCCTTATGCTAATTCTATAGAGGAGACTGAACATGCAGTGGTTGCAAAAGTTTGTTTGACGAATCTGTACGTCTGCTGTTCTGTCACAGATAGTGATATTTAGACGGTGCCCTGCCGAATGGACCAAGCACTCCAGAAACAGTAAACATGTGTTGCTCGAGTGAAGTAACATTGTCCAGCTAATCGTAGGAACGAGTCGAATTTTCTTCTTTGAAAGTGGGTCATCTAATGATAAAAATTTGTCAGGCATATAAGCTAACTGCATTCCCTTTAAAGGTTTTCGTAAAAACATTCGTTACAACGTCAGATATTAGAGACGATATGATTGAGCTGAAAAATGTAATTTGAAACAATGCACAGATTACTTCATTCGAAACACCACAGCTATCTAAGGCACTGTCTGTTTGGTGTTTTATTCGCTCTGTTCTAGGGAGTGGAGAGTAATGTGGGTTTTCTGAAGGTCACTAATGCTGCTACTTGGGGTGTGTTAATAAGTAGCAATGTGATATGAAAGTTATCCAAAACCAAATCACCCGCGATTGAATGTCATTTACTATTTCGGATCAGAACATACGAGTTCTTGATTGTGTCGATAATGTTCCAGCTATGAGTTTTCATGGTTTTAAGTGGTCAAAATTCAGTCACTGCGTATTTCCGAACGCACAGACTGGGATTCAGTTTGAGTAGTGACAAGATGTTTGGGGTTTGGAGTGTCCGTTTTCGTTTAGGACTAAAGAGTACTTCTGCTGAAGACCCTTTGAGCAACTTGATGCCTTATTTCTACTCGAGGATCAGTGTGTTGGTGCTCGTTGTTAATCCGATCTTCGAATTCAAGTGACAATCCAGATTGTAATCGTTGATCAGCGTGTTGAGGCACGTCAGAGTTCTGAGGATTTACTTGCTTCAACGGACACAATCAAATTTGTAGGCACTATCTGATTATGTGAAAGATGGTTCCAAATCCGCTTTGGGAGTGTTTGGACTAAAAGTTATTTCTCCCATGAAGACCAATCTATCGGTGTTGCGTGTGTTTGATTTTGGTACTTAAACGTCACGAAAGAATGTCCTTCTCTAAAAGTAGACAACTATGATAGGTGATGCTGGACTCCCTTATTTCTTCTTCGACAATCGTGGCTCATTATTTTAATTACTGTAACCGATTATGCACGCTTACAAACATACAAACATTCATACTCTCTAATCATCGCCTGCTCGTCTCAATCGTCTTGAACTGTTGAGATTTTTTAACAATATATTGCTCCTTCTGGACTCGTAAGGGCCTTTGATTTGCAGCGGTTCTTTTTCGTATATTCGCTTCGTGTTCCATGGCAATGAAACCGCTTAATTTGCATCATGTTATTCCTGCTTTGACAATCTGAATGACTGTTTCACACGTGAACGGAATAATGCGGACTTGATGAATAAACTACGTATGAAACATTGGTGTGAATAACATTTTCCGAATTCATCGATACGGACCAAGTGTTTATAATTGCATGCTTAGCTTACACCAGTCCTCTTCAAATAAATGGTCATCATTTCAACAAACTGTCTATTTCGCTAGCTGTTTTTTCACCCATCAGCACAGTTCAGTGAGTGACATTCGGAAAACTGGCCGTTATCCAAAGGCCATCTAATTGGTTTACATTTTGAATTTCAATCCACAAACATTTGCAAATCTTTTCAATCGTATGTTTAGAGTAATCAGTGGATGACAAAAATTTTTAAGAAACATACAATTATTTAACAAAGAGACGATCAAACCATCGACTTAAAAACTTGATTATCACGATGGTGCACAATGATTTATAAATACGCGGGCGAAATATCATACAAACAAACAAGAGCACAGTGCATATTTATAAAATGTACGCTTAACATTTCAGTGCGCTTAGTTTTCATGGCTGACATGAAAGTTGTTGAAAAAGACAGAACTACCTATGAATAGCTTTTACGTCTCACACCGTATAGTTTATTGTCTCGAGCCTGCAATTTTTGGGGGTTGATGACGAAATTAATATGGAGTGGAAAACACATTTGCTCAAGTGAGTGTAAAAGTCCATGTTACCGGAGAACAACAATGTTGCTGAAACACGTAACCAGCCAGTTTCCTCAGTCGCAGACACGTCCTGAACACTGATCTACGCTATCGATCCATCTTGTACAGTTAGAATCTATACATTCATTCCAATTCCAATATCCTTGCAGTTTGCCTAGGTAATGGTCATCAATCGAGTCACATTAGTTAGATATGTTCAGAAGCAGCTACTGGTGAACCTTATCAGTTGAGTGATTATCCACTCCTGCCTACTTGTGCTGATGAGTTAATACGAATTGCCCGCATCTATCATTTTCGTGCTGTAACTGCCTTTCTAACCTCGCAAAGGAAACCGATTGTTTTAACTATACCCAGTGACCAGTAACAGTTAGAACCAAAATATACATTCTTACATGAGAATAGTTTCGCACGTTTGTGATGCTTCTGCACATTTCCTAATTTCATTCAAACCCTGGATATGTGAATGTCCACGAAAATTTTTAAAACTCGTTTGGCATTTGACATCGTTCTTTCAGTTCAGTCATAAAAATCACTGTTAACCAGTCAAATGTGTAGGACGAAACTTCCTTGTGAAATGCCCCAGCATCTAAGATAGCCGCATCAAACAGATCTCAATCAAGGTCCACTGACGGAAGTGCAGGATCGACACCAAAAATGACCTTGATGTCAAATAAAATCGTGACAAGCTTCTTACAATTGGTCAAATTTGTTCTAGGACTTTGCCATATAGTCAATATAAAGGTCGTCGATTTGCATCTATCTTGGTAACTTGCAGCAAGCTGGGTTTTCAGCCAGTGTCAACAGAATATGCCGTGAAAGTAATTTTTTCCACTTTGTTTGGTGCGATATCCAGTAGTTATTAGACACCTCTTAAAATTGCACGTCATCCTTCAAATTGCATTAGTTCTCCTTTGGATGTTGCAAGCATAATCGCAGTGGACTTGTTAAACCTATTTAATAATTAGACCTAGACAGACAATAAAGTTCTTCCGGAACATAAATGTGACTCTATCACATGCAAGCCACCTCAGTTGCCAAGTAACTTGCAAATATGGAGTTGTTGACCAGAGAATGCCCACAGTTATGGCACTGATGAACATGTCTATCTCTGGGGTGGCATCCACTTGCTAATCGCTATAGCCTCTGCGAGCCGAAGAAGCCTTCGATTTTTGTTGCGTAACACATCCGGAAGACCTTCTCCAATTTCAATTTTGGTCGACGTGTTGGCAATTGTCGAGCGATTGATAACGTCGGTTCCTTGTGACTCATCACACTCGGGCTTGAGGCTGACATTGTGGTATCTATGACCGTTTTGCGAACCCAAACTGGGAGGTGCTTGTTGACCCGATTATGTAATTGCCGCTCCGTTTTGACTATGTAGGTGGCCTGGCATTCGCACGAGAATTTGTAGGTGATGT
>LOND01002520.1:9347-61486 GCA_014220965.1 Paragonimus kellicotti
AAAGGCTATTAGGTGGTGCGCAGGGAGTGTTCGAAGCAAGACAACCAACACAAAGAGTAACTCGAGGTTTTAATGCGAATGTATCAAGTATACGGGCACGGTATTTGATATGTTTTTCGCAAAGTATTTTGTGCACAGCTCTTGTATGACAATCGGTAATCGCATAAAAGTGGCTATCAATAATCACAGCATGAAAATATACAAGGACGAATAGATTACTACGAGCCAGTATATATATATATATATATATATATATATATATATATATATATATTGGTGAATGGGTATGTGGATTATGGAGCGGTTTTTCTACGTGCGTGTTCTAAATACAACACTATATAAAATCACTCCTGCTGGATTCACTAGTACTGTTCAGTGTTACACTTCTCACCAATCTATGTAATACAGTACCGTGCATGAAAAAACTGATGTTGATTTTCGAAAGGCTTCGTGAGTATACAACAGATCATATGCTATATGGGCTGTGAGTAAGTGATAGAGATAAACTGTTTCAAACAAGCTGTTTTCGGGACAGCCTGATAGCAGGAACGCGTTTGTGCATTATTCGCAGCTAACGGCTAAATGCTTCCCGGGTCACATTAAAAAGCTCATCAGAGGATACATAAATTTTGAAGCTATGCGCTGTGTTTGATGGCGTACGATAGCTGACCAAGCCCTTTTTGAAAGGCCGAATGTTGTTACTAGCTCGGAATCAGTTTGAAAGCTTATCCCACGAATAGGAATTTCACCATGAGGAAGTTTGTGCCTCTTTCTTGACTAACAGGGTTGGTAAAGTGAAACCATTATTTCTTGGTCCATATTGAGGACTATGTTTTGAGTGAAAGACAAACGCTGTAGTGAAAGGCGTTCGGAAATCTTCGACGGTCATTAAACAACTGCTCATCAAGATAATAACATTCCATCACCTATAGAGAACTCTGTCAAGGACTAGATAATGATCCACTCTGATTACGAAGACTAAAATCCAGCCTTAGATTCTTGTATAAACTGATGCATTCACTACGGCGGCTGTCATTCACTTACACCACAGCTCCCATGTTGTATATTAGGCACCTTCGTTTGTGAGTAGCATATTGTGTACATTCAAAAACCAAAGAGCACGTCTTAGCGCCAAGAAGACGTGAGACCAGAAACAACCATTAGAGCAGTAGGTACGCACTATGAGGGACGTGCCAACAGTGCGGATGACAATGCACTGCTGCCTAACGTGTGTGGATAACCAAGAGCCAGGCAAATGAGTGTAAGCGTTCGTGGTCCCGTGCTTAACATAACCCGTACCGGATTTCACGCAATAAACAAATTCGCTAGACAACCGTCTTTTGCGGACACAACACTCATATAGAATAGGAAATAATCCCCCCACCTTGCCAACCCTGTTAGTTCCGGAAACGAAGCACAAACCTCTTCATCAAAAAATATTCCTATATGTGGAATAAGCTTACGAACGAAATCTGAGTGTAGTAGATAAGTGGGTATGCGCTAGACCCTCGTCCACTAACAGTTTAAAACGTCTTTCCTGAAGAATAATCGAAACGTGGTCCCAACAGGCATGGAACCAAAGAACGCAGCAAGGTTTGGAAACGAACCGTACATTTCCAGCAATGTTTGTAAATATGATGAGTAGTTAGTCCTAGCATAGTCTGGGACCAGCGGCAGCAACCAAAAGGGGAAAGGAAAAAGGCGCGAGATGAGCTACAGCCCAATCGGCGGCACACAAAAGCGCGCAAAGTGCGCGGAACCTTCGAGTGTGGTAAACCACCCTCGAATAGGTCCGGGTTTGAACGACCTTGGAGAGTGAAATAGTAGATGAGTCGTTGGGATAAAGACAAACGTTCGCTGCGTGCATTTAGTTGCATGACTGAAGAAAGTGGCACTAAGTTCATATCAGGCCTCCTATAGCAGGCGTACACAGAATCATGCGTACAGAACAAACATGGGGAGAAACATGGTCTGAACCCGGATCATTACAGAAGTCACACGTCCGCTGGTCACTACACGAGCCAGTAGCACCATTCGGTCTTTCAAAAAGGGCTTGGTCAGCTATCGTACGTCATCAAACACAGCGCATAGCTTCAAAATTTATGTATCCTCTGATAAGCTTTTTAATGTGACCCGGGAAGCATTTAGCCGTTAACTGCAAGTAATGCACAAACGCGTTCCTGCTATCAGGCTGTCCCGAAAACAGTTTGTTTGAAACGGTCTATCTCTGTCATTTACTTACACCCCATCTAGCAACTGAAGGCGCCTGAATACGGCATTCACAGATTTCGAGCTGGAGTGACGGTATTAATATGACCATGTATTGAAAGAAAACCACTGGGTATTTGTCAACCTTAAAAGGTAACTTTCGATTTTTCCGTTGAGAACTTCATCAGATATGTTTTCACCACGATTCCAATGATCTTAGGTCCTGTAGTACATATTGTAGACAGAACGCGATGTTGCTAGAATGTGTAAACGACTTTTATACCGTCAGAGTTGTAACTGAAACTGAACTATATAGAAAAACGATCGAACGTATAAGGAACGCAAAACATAATTAGGCACAATAACATGGAACGTATATCGTCGAATCGTACGTATCAATCGTACAGAGTATTGGAATAGTAGAACAATTGCATAACAGGAGACAAAGCATGTCAGTCATGTTCATCACATGCACCACACCTTGAATGAGCATACGGATATATGTAATTCCGTGATGGTCTGCATTCCAAACGTTCACATCTTCTGACTATAGGTTCTTCAGGTGTTTTGCGTACTTCAGGAACAGCCTGTACTTTAATACCATCGTTTCCTCCACATACAACAAGAATATCTACAAAGAATTCATTAGAATTCGAAGCAGCAGAGATTCTGTTAACAGACTGACCTCTAGAATTGAAATCAACCTGGTCAACATGTCTTCGATGGCGGGAAAAGTTTTTCAAGTCAAGGATATTTACCATGCGATTTCCATGGAAGGAAAGGACTACCCCATTAGCAGGACGTAAATCATTGCCTTGGAAAAATGTAACATCGGGTGTTTTCGCGCGGTCCAGACTTGTATGCAGATAACAAGATTTGAAAAGGATCGCAGTACTCTTTCCAATTACCGAATGTGATGTATTTCTGTAATGCATGAGAAAATTATCGATTCCTCGTTCAAATTCCACAAATGACATTGGTGTAAAAGGAGCAGTGAAAGACTTCAGCGTGCGTACAAAATTTATTGCAAGTCCATTGGACTGTGGATGTTACGGAGCAGCAAACAAATGCCGACACCCAAGTCCTTTGATCCATTCCTTCACAGATTTAGCAGTGAAGTGAGTACCATTGTCGGTGACCAAAGCAGCAGGTACATCCTCGCGGCAGAATAATTTTCTCAAATCACGTTGTGTAAAGTCTGCACTCGGTGATAAAGTGAGAAAAACTTTAGGCCGTATAGAATAAGTATCAATAATCACTAGGTCATAGTATTTCTCCAGAAAAGGACCACAGTAATTAGCATGAACTCTCTGAAAGGTTTCAAACGTAACAGGCCATGGAAGCCATCGTGGATGTTTCTTATGAATCTTGTGTAAACATCTGGTACATTTTTTGGCAATGTTCAATATCTGATTTTAATTCCGGTCACCAACATGATAAGCGTGCAAGCCACTTCATCTTATCAACTTCCAAATGTCCGGAATGCAAGTCCGCAAGAATATCAGATCTTAGAGCCGGTGAGATGACAACACGATCGTTAAACACACAGTAATCCACCTGGAGTAATGGACAAACTCTCACGGCGACAGTAAAATGCAGGAAATCTACGCCGCTCCTGATGTGTCCAGCCACGTCTTAAGGCACAGATAACACGACCAAAGAACTTACGAGTATCACACACAAGTGCATCCCTTTTTACAGGCAGTGGTTGAACTAGTAAACAGTGAGTTTCGTTAGAGTTTGAGTCTGGTGACGGAATTCTGGATAAGTAATCAACATGGGGAATGGTTTTTGCACCACGACGAATAATTGTGTAGTTGCAGGAACTGAGAGCAATGCTCCAACGTTACACCATGGTAGCAGATGACTTCGCCGGCGATTTGCTGGAATGATACAAAAATTTTAAAGCTTCATGATCTGTTGCAATAGTGAATGAGAGTCCAAACATATATTTATGAAGTCTTTTAACAGTCCAATATACTCCAAAGGCTTCACGTTGGGTCTGAGATTACCAACGTTCGGCTTTAGAGACGACGTGAAATGCATATAACAGGTCTACCACACTGTTCAAGAATCGCACCTATTCCAATGGGAGAAGCATCGGTAATTACAGTTGAATGATCTTTGGCAGAAAACGGTTTTAAAACAGCAGTAGTTTGAAGATGATGGGGCAACGTGCGAAGTGTTTTTTCGTGGTTGGTGGACCAAGAAAAATTGTCGATGGATAACATATCGAGCAAAGAAGTGGCACATTGAGCAAAATTCGGAATAAAACGTGAATAGTATTTGAGTGCACCCAAAACAGAACGGAGTTCATGAAGGTTAGTTGATGACGATGCATTCACTAATGGGACTAGGCGTTGTAAATCTGGCTTGCAACCATTGCTATCAACAACGTAACCAAGGCATGAGAAAAAAACTGAAAAATCACACTTCTTCGGTGAAGGCAGGAAATCGTTTCAACAGATAAGGGTGATAATCATGGGTCGACTTATCAGGAGCATGAACAATGACATCATCTTGATAGGTTTTGATACCATCTAAGTCTTTGGTAATTGTATTCAAGACATCCTGGAATACAGCTGGCGAAAAGTTCAATCCAAAACGGAAAGGATTGTATCGAATGGTGTAGTAATCGCAATCAACTTGCTTAATCACGTGGTATTTGTAGATAAGCATCTTTTAAATTGATTTTTGAAAAGACGTTAGAACCTGACAAACGATACAGTACATCCTCAGGCTCTTCTGTTGTGCAGGTACGTTGTAGTAGGCGTGTATTCAATGTTGACTTGTAGTCACCACAAATTCTTGATAAAATCCCATCAGCGTTTAATGGTGTCAATATTGGAGTCGCACAGTTTGACGAGTCAACGGGCATTATTACTCCTTTATCACACATGGATTGTAATTCTTTGTGCACAGGTTCTCGTAAACCAAATGGAATGATTCGTCTCTTAAGAAAAACTGGGTCCCCTGAAGCTTCAAGCTTTACCTTCGGTGTTCGCATTCCCCGTGGCCTTAGAATAGTCCAGTATAAGTTGTCTTGTGTCAAAATCGTTCATTAACGTCAGTAGAGAAATGGCAGAATGTGGTAATCGTAAAACTTTAAGTTCAAGAATAGAAGGAGCTGAGCGTGAAACTAGAAATTGACAATCAATAGGGCTAGTATCGGGCAAACGTCACCGATAAGTTGCAGCAGCCAACAAGAGGCAATGAATGATCAGTAATACCACGAATGTTAACCTGTGTGGACTGCAGAACGGCATCAGGATAAAATACAGCTAGATCTGAATGTGAAATTATTGACTAAACACTACCGGTGTCAACAATAAAATTGTGACTTTTGCCAGAAGTAGACACTAATGTTTTCAAAGCATGAAAAGTGTTTTGGAGCAAGAGAAAGAGTAGAAATGTTATCAGTTAATGATCGCACATTCGAATTAGAACTTGTCGTTAAGTGACATAAACGTCCGGACCTACATACCGACTGGATATGACCGATTTTGCCACAGCTAAAGCATTTCGCCTGTCTTTGTGGACACGAATGCCGGGAATGATTACGTCCACAAGATGCGCACTCCCCAAATTGTTGTAGAACTGAGTTCACATTACTTCCTCTGGAAACGGAATATTAGTAAGTAATGCGATGCTCTTCATGCTAAACGAAGTAACAAAACGTGAGTGGGAGATTTCGTATAATTCAACAGGACCATCAACAACCGTTTCATCTTAAAAAGCAATGGCTTTCATATACGGTTCCTCCTTGGAGTTTCTGCGTCTCCTCAGTTGCATTAGTTTCATGACTTGGTCGGTCCCAATGCAAGCACTTCTTCGTTGACATGACATCATTGTCTTATGTTTCGTCTCTGAACATGTTGTTCATTTGCATCACCATAGGGTAATCTGGGGTTCTTCTGTGCTTCGACTTAAGGCTTTCAAGGTTGCCAGTCTACTTCCGAGTACGGATTCTTCCTTGTGTATACTAATTGAAGCGTTTTGTTTCTATGGGGCCAGAATTTCAATACAAAACTGAAATGTTCGATAAGGTCTTCGGTTGCTACGTTCGGGTCAGATGTGAGAAGCGACTATTCCAATTTAAGGATATTAGCATGGGGATGTTCCACCCAGTGAATTTGATCGGACGGTAGAGTAAAACTGTCGATTTTTTAAACTGTACTGGGATCAGACAGACACTTCATATTGTGGTCAGTCTCTGCAGATTGTTCCAAAACGGATATCCCAGCAGACTAGACACCTATGGTTATCATGAGACCCAAAATATGCTCTTTTTGGTGGGCACTAATGTTGGCTCCATGCATACGTGAAAGGAGTGCAGCTTGCTTCGCCTGGGATGAGAATAAGATTCAGGGGACATTAGGCATTTTAGAGGCATCACGTATTAGTTTGCGTTCATGCAGCATCTGTGACACATGATTTACTACCACCACAAACCTAATCAATCACTGTTAATAAAATCCAATAGGTAGCTCACGAGAACCAATAGAGACCAATAGCCACCACGATTTCGTGAACACAAGACTCGTCAGGTGTGATTGCCGAAAACTGCTATTTTAGGTAATTAATGCATCCACCGCCCTGTCCTGTGAGATGATCCTTACAACATATGCGGTGTGATGCTCATCTATGTCTGGAGTATCTGCAAAGCATCACATCTCATTGACGAGAATAATAATGGTATACAGATAAAAAGACGGAAGACCTAAAAATGTGCAGCGTACTTACCAGTTCTCATGTTCATGAATACTAAACTCGTTATATCTATGCGTCACTCTACTGATAGGCAAAATTTTCTTACCTGATAAAATCGAACATTTTTGGGCTATCCGGTGGTTATCAGGAAGGATTGTAACGTCAGACCCCACGGCAATCCAAATTCGAAGCGACCATCCTCAGGTACAACAGAAGACTCTATAATATGCGCCGCTTCTTGATCGTCACAGGAGTTAGCTGTCTCGTCCGATAATCGGCGCTTAACAAACTCTATGTCCAACATGCACTGTACAAGTCGTTCTAGCTTAGCATCCCTTAAACAGTATACCTCAACTTTGCTGTCGAAAACCACATAGGGCCCAAAAATTTCCATCCAGAGATAGACTTCACGGCACACGGTTGACTTCCATCCCCATGCCTGTTGATCTATTATCGAATGAGCACCCAGAACGTCGCAGATTATTAGTAAGCTGATTCCATCCTCCTTCAAACAGGTGAAAGACAGACGTCAGTCTTTGATACGGCTCCCGCTCGGTGAATCCGAAGACCATTGACAGTGAAAGCTCAGTCGAACCTGATTCTATTTCCATCATCTATAGATACAACTCCCAAACTGATCGCTGCTTTGTTTGATGTACGAATCGTAGTTGAGTAGAGATGAATCGCCAATGTTACCAGGCTACTGACAATGGCACAATAAGTTTTCTTGATAGATTCACAAGTACGTCCTTCTTTACAAAGTGCAATTTCAAACCGGATCATCGCAATGACCCCAACATATTTAAGCAAGGAGGTGTTGTAATTGTCTTAAGGACTGGTAGCCTTCACGTTGTTGTCAGTTGACCGAATGTCTTGTGATCGTTGAAGCTGGAAGCTTGCGGTTTCTTGTGACTGCGGTGCCAGTTTATAAGATTCGTTTGCGAGCCCATTTGGGTACGTTTTCCCTCACTCTTGAAGTCACCAACTTGTCAGTCCTGCTTATGTATTTTTCCCCAGTTGCGCGAGCACTGGTATATGTAGTGTGATATGATGTCTATAGGTTGATCCCTTTTGACTGTAAATACAGGTAGTCCGTATTTCCGATTGAGGACTCGCAATTAAACTACGTTTTAAGACACGCCTTAACGATGAGATACCTCGTTGAGTTGTTCGCAACATCATCTACGGAATGTAACCAAATGTACACTGGTTGCTTCGTTAAATTTTCATTTTTACTGTTTCCGGCCCTTAATTTGTTTTGACGTTCAACGGTACCCACGAATCTGTGGTAAACTACATTTTGTCTTTCGTTATATTTCGCATCATTTTGTTCCTTTCTTGGTCTTCGAACATTTTTTTCATGTGGTTAACGTATTATTCGCAATGACGGCGATTTCCTCCACCGTACACTCACAGAAAGAGGGTAGAACTTGATCGAGACATCCATCAGACTAGGTATCCAGAAACCATACCAGTGGTCAATCTTTTGGTGATGATGCAGTTGTGCAGGTCGGTCGTCGGTCTGATAAATTAAAGACCTTAATGCTGTTTGTGGTGTTAGCAGGATTGCTTGTTTTCGAACCGGACGAGACGGTCCACCTAGAAAGCAGTTCGATTTTGAAAAAGCTGCGATCTGGAAGTTTTCTGTATTTTCATGTCTTAGTTAAACGCTGATTACTACCTTGGTTTTGCGGCCGGCTAGAATCGAATACCTTTCTCTCTTTCAAAAGCAGAATGTACAATTCCTTCTGTTCCTAACTTCGGAGTTCTGATTCGCTCTCGCTGGAAATAAGTGCACAAACCAAAGTCGATCACTCACATCAGTGACGTTATGTTTTCTAGTCGTCGCTTATTTCCAAAAATGTTCGGAATTTCGATTGGCTGGTCAGATATATTTAGCATGGCACACTTCAATATCTCTCTGGTGGCATATGAGTGTTTCAAGTAGTTTTTTAACTATTGTTACTTTCATCGGTCCTTTGGTAGGTGTAGTTTCCTCTACATGTTTCACTGGCCGTTTTAGACATGTCTTATTGCTGTACACTTAAAAGCCGACTGGCCGCAGCAGCCTACTGTTAGTCAGAAGTAACGATGTAAAACCCTGTACGCTCATTTGTACGGCTGATCCGAAGAGGCTTCCATTAATAACGTGGCAATAGCCGTCGCATGCTTCAGTGTGCATGACAGTATAATTAAGCATTATTTGCATAATTGGGAGTAAAACCACCGTAAAACTAACTCCTTGTGAAAAAATTATAGGTGGGTGTGACATGTAAACAACGTGGAGTTCGTAGTGAATAATGATCATGTGACTTCTCTAAGGATCCCTACTGTAACCGCGACCTTCTGCTTGTTTGTTTTGCATGCATGTTTCTACGTGTGCCTGTTGTATGAGGCCTCATTCCAACTCAGCATCAATTTCCTCAGTCGTGCGGTTATTTGCACACAACGAAGGCTTACACTTTCTTAACGAATAACCCTTCACTCCTATCTTCGAGATCGTTTTGCATGCACTATTTTGAACGTTGTTTGACACGCTTGAACTTTCCACACGTATTGTTCTAAAGGTCAAATGCAGGTGATAGCGCACACTGTCTAATGTTCGCAAATTGAAACACGTTGAGGTCTGTTTTGCAAAAAAGAAAGCACAAATTAACGAGGAACATGTATCAGCACAACATGGATATCGACACAGTCGGAACCACACCCTGCATTTGTTGCAACCAGTCCAAAAGAATAATACCCAGTCTGTACTCACTATCGCAACCCAATAGGCAATGAAAAACAAGGACTCAGTGAGTTGACCCTCGTGTATCAGTGTCGATCCGGGAAAATGGAGTGTATGGAAAAATACGTCAAACTAGCGAGGGACGGAGCGAGTTGTGATTTTAACCCTCGGACGGATATTACGAGAAGAATACCCTGATTAAAACAAGAGTAGGTGAAACATCGAAGCAACCAAAATGTACAAGTGAATGCGACCATCAAAAATATCATTTATTATATTCGCCACATACCTCTCTCCAGAAGGTCAGTATGTATTACACAGACCTTCGTTATTCCAGAGGTATATATATATATATATAATATTATAATATATATATTATATATATATATATATATATATATATATATATTATATATATGCTCAATAGTGCTGTCTATACTGCTGTACGGCAGTGAAACATATACGTTGTATCAGCAGAACGTGCGCTATCTTAACCGTTTTCATTTGCAATGTCTAAGACGCATCTTGGGTATTCGGTGTCGGACATGGTTCGAACAATGAGGTATTGCGGCGGGCAGACATGAACGGATGGAAGCCATGTTGATGCTAAATCAGCTCTCGTTGGCTGAGTCACGTCCGTCGGATGGGCGATGACCGTATTCTGAAGCAGCTTCTGTATGACAACTGAAATCAGGTAAGCGAAATCCTGTGGTCAAAAGCGAGATACAGATGCTGTGCAGGTGAGTCTTTCACGTCGTAAAATTGATTTCAATGTTGAAGACTTAGCGTTGAACGGACGGTTCTGGAGGAATACGATTCGGACGAACGTCCGCGAGTTCAACGAGCAGTTATTACGCGGCCGTGAACGAAAGCGCGCGTACGTAAAGGAACATCGGTGCCATAGGTCGTGGTGACATGACTAATGGCGTTGCGATGTGTGCGGCCGTGAATGCGCTGGCGCCTCGGATTAGTAGGTCACCAGCGTACTCAGTGCACCGTCGGCGAGGAGACGATTAGTACGTTAGGTTCAGGTAGGTCATTTCAGTATATCTGTCAGCATCTCTGTTACGATTGCATCGACCAAGAATATGGTAGTTCGGCAACTAATCCGTTTCTCTTTTCAGAAACTTGGGTGTCCGCGTCTTCTACCCTTGTTATCTTCAGCTTTGTTGGTGTATTGTGTGATGAGTGATTTGCCTTTCTTTTGTAGTCCAATCTGAATCTTGTTTTTCATTCTTATCTTCTCTGGAATGCACTAACATACACTCGTATACTGAAATGACTCCTCCATTATATTTTACATATCTTTCTTCTCAGTTTAAATCTTTCATTGCAGTCTCTCTGTTCATTTTCCGGAGATTGGGTTTCCTTTTCCTGCTAGCCATTCTATTGGCTAACCAGCATTGGCCGGCTGGACACAAAGGCCTCACTCACACACCTACTGGTCTTATTCCTTCGGGTTTACACCGAATACGTGGTGTGTGAGTGGAATCACAAGTGGTGCAGCGCAAGCCACTTGCGGGTGATGGTTTGAAGCGTAGGCGTCCTCTGGCTTCGGTCATTGTGACAGGCTAATCCGTTTCGAACGCCGCTACCCATATATATATATATATATATATATATATATATATATATATATATATATATAGGCAATTATCAAACAAGTTAGTTTTTGGTTAATCATTAAGGATTTTTTATTGTTCGACTTTGGTTGGCTTTCGGTTCTACACGCACGAATGCTCTAACGCAAACAGGTTTAGACTTCCGGGACAAACTATGCTGATCAACGCCATTATGTCCAGATATGAGAGGATGATATGACAGAAACACGTACACTATCTTGGTGTATACGGGAAAAGTTGAAAAGTGAGTCGCAAACCTTCAGCAAGAGTGCATGGGTCTAATTGAAATCGCATCATCAGTATGGTGATTTCTAAACAGAAAGAACGACGGTTTAGGAGAATAAAACAGGTAAAGAATCAAGTTATATAAAAACAGATTTAGATGATTCATAATGCTCTCCGCAGACGTGGTCAGTAAATCTCCTTAAAAACGCATGGAACCATGCTACGCGATAGGATCAGGAAAACAATAGTGTAAGAAAAAAATGCAGCAAAAATAATCCGGAAACAGAGGAGAATCATTTACAATAAGTAAAATACTCAGAAAGTTTGAGTTTAGCATTAGAAGTTATCCAGGTGACCTTGCCGTTGTTTGCACTCTGAGGGCGCCGGCAGAAATATTATCCCCTGCACCGACTGTTTGTCGCACCTCCGAACAGACAAGTACAGGTGCAACACATATTTCAATTTGTGTCTCAAAACGACTGGTAGTAAAGTATGCTGATTGTTGGAGCTCCTCAGTGTTGGTTAAGTCGGGCTCCGGTTCTGACCAACAAGTAACTGGGTTTGTGGCATTAAAGTGGATTCTGGGAACGAAATCAGGAGTTCGTCTGTCCCATCCGATGTCACCGGTACCATACAAGGCAGATTTCCAACGTTGGGGATCTGCAGTCACAGCGAACGAATCGTCCATGAGCAAACGTGTTTTTACAGGATCAATTGCCGAGGAAGCACAAGTATGTCGATTTGCAATCAAACTCGCCTAGGTGATGGCAGAACATAGAAAGACAACTAGAAAGACATAAATTCAAGGTAAAACAGCAGCTTAGAAGAAGCGAGGTCGTCTTAGCGGATCAGTATACAATCTCAAAGTTAAAAAAATACCACGGATGAAAACAACCAAGTAGTATGAAGCTTCCAAACACGGCACAGCGAAGTAGGTGCCACAGGTTTGCTACTAAATTTTTTTTACCGATTGAAGTCCGATGATGTTAATCAACCCACACCAAAGCGGCAGATAACCGGCGTTATTGCGCGGTTGAAATACACTCCAGAGAGGTTGTAGTTTGAAGAACTGTGACAAACAGACAGCAGCGTCGATCAATAAGCAATGACTTCATAAATGCGCAAGGCTCTCCATACAAACAGTGAAAAGTGATAGAAAACCTAAGCATATAATGGAACACAACAAAATTTTATTCATGAGACTATTCCTAACCAGTAATGCGGTAGGCCTGGTGATCTGACCTGGTAAGCGAGATGAAATAACCAAAAGTATAACCCTGTGCTTGTCAGTTTAACTAGAAATTTGAGTCAGACAGCATGCTTTACTTATGATCATTTTAGGCGAAAAATTAGGTTATCCAGTCATCCATATTTCAAATGGAAGAAATACGAGGATCCCGGGTCAGTGAACGGAGAGGAAAGCGGTTTTAAGGTATTGCCGGTAGAGAAGCCCGGAAGAATTCGCATAGATTTAATAGACGTTATTTACTGTCTATGCTGCAGTTCGATGAAGTACATCGTATTTACATTAAGATGAAAAGGTTAACACCGAGGCGGATTTGTGTACAGTCATAGGATAACGAAGTAAAAAAAAGAAAACGGTAAACGTACTAAGGTTTTCCCAACGTTGATCTGACACAATACAATATCAACCAGGATAAATAGTAGGACTTCAGAGAGGAGGCGATCAAATCATAATGACATGACGAAATGATGCTAAAGTGCTGCAGACTGTTTGAGGCGAGTAGGTGCAACAGTTAATCTTGGTGGCACCGTGAAATAAGGATGTTTCTCGAAGGTGATACAAATAGCACTTGCAAATATCCCAACTGCTCTCCTCCGCACAATCGAAAATCTTCGACGTTCCTTTTATATTTGAATACAGTTTTCCGAAATTTGAACTGCTGACATCTTTCCCAATGACGTGACAACTAAACAAGCTGCTAAAGCAAATCTGAAAAGTTTCACGGCCCAGTAGCAACGGGCTATTAATGGCAAGCACCTAGCTATGTATAAAGCTCTAATGCAACATTTACAAGTACTTTAAAAATTAACAGTATGTATTCGTGGAGTTCACGGTAAGTTTAAGAAATTAGCCGTCAGCATCAATAACGAACTGACGCGTGCGCGCGCATCCCTTGTTTCTCCTTTGTCGTTCGCTTCGATGGCTTTTCGATACAGACACGGCATTCTGGTTTACTGAAGAGGCCTTGTGATACACGTGACTAACTTCCGTCTTACCAACGTTCTTCCGACCGTTTGTTCCATCTACCGTTACAACAGAGTCAGCAATTAGGCGGGTGACATCATGTGAGCAATTACCAACTAAACAACCTCGGGCAGCAAACAAAACACAAGGCAAATTCTGGTGACCTCAGGCATAGTAAGCGTGCACACAGAGTATCAATAAACCGTTTTGGACAGTCTTCAGCCGCGGATAACCATCGAATTACTCACTTCGAAACGACAAAGCGTGTGAAAAACAGGTCAAATGAATGGGATAAAACAGCCACGTCAACTTCAATGACGCTGAGTCAGTAATGAGTACAGATGCACGAATAGAAGTCTCAATGAGTTACAAGTGTATCCTCTAACTACGTAAGAAAAGTGAGCAGCAATCCAACGGATCGACGAAAAATGCCCATTCGACAGACAACACAAGAAACGTCGATAAACAGTGTCAATGATCCACCACCATGAGGTGGTCGTCAACATTCAATCAGACTGGTGTCATCAACCTTTCATACACACATAACATCACACACAACATCATACCGCACAATAGAATGCTGTGACGACTACGCAATCTGTTCAGCGAGGCCAGGTCGGGCTTGTGGAGAAAGTGTACTAAGTAATGACAACAAATCTGAAGATTCGTGGACAAGGTGATTAGAGAAGTGCGACAGCCCAAAAGGTCCCCACGGAGGCGGCCAACGCAAAAATGGTCATCGGCAGAGAGGAAGGGCGTTTTCTGAGGAAACTGTATTCTTTTGCATCCGGACATATTCTGGGTCGGCTTAGTAGTCTTTCAGCATATTTGTGCACACCACAGAGAAGTTTATAAAGCGAGACGTTTCCATTCAAGTGTCCAGAACAATTGTGTCTCTTTATTAGAAAAGGTACAGAAAATCTAGACGAGGAGACGTATGTAGTGCGACATCATGTGGAACCGAGGAGCAAGCGGCCAACCATTTGCAACACTGTTCACACGAACACACTCGTCGCAAAGTGGTCCTAAGTGAGATGAACATTCACGCATGACAGATTGACCATCACAGTTTGACTGATCTTTAAAGACAACCCCAGCCACCGATTAATAGCATTCTCTACCCACGTTACTTGTTTAGTCTGTGAATCAGGATAACTTTTGAACCCCAGATGCTCTTGTACGAAACTGGGCTCACAGAGGAGTGCCTCACTCAGACTTACAGTAAACTGTGAAAGGGAACAGTTCAGTGGATTGTCTACTACAATGAAGCCTTTCGCAACCGCACCTGAGTTGGGCAACTCGGGGCATGTTGAAATCAACACCCTGGTTGTAAAAGAAAGGTAAATAGTCTCAAGCATTCTCAAGATTGGTCACCCAAGAATTTTTCCAACTGCTTTTAACAAAAGCTGAAAGTTGGCTTGACCTGAACTATTCCCTGCTGTTTTATTTACGAACATTATGAAGGGAAATATTCTGCCAAATCGAAATGGCTCAATGTACTAAAGTGGACGTTGTGGATGAGGCAAAACCACCACTAATCATTAACGCCCAGTATGGAGCCTGTTAGTGCGTTAAATCTGCTTTACCTAGTTGTAGCAAGTAATGGAAGAGGTATGCATTTGTATGAGTCAACCGAGGGGTACAGATTACAATAAAAATGTACTGTACACAATGACGTTTTAACGGTGACTGTAGCGAAGGAAAGAATAGTGTTTCCTGAACAGAAGGCGCACACGTCAAACACAAGTTTTTGGTTTACGACATAATAATGGTTTGTGAGCTGCGGTGGACAAATAAGGGTGACGAAAAGCGCAGAGTTTCGTGGCAATTGAATCTGAGTAGTCAATAGGTGCAGTAAGGTGTAGCTTGACCACCTATATACATATATATGCTCCTTTACCATGATCCTAAGCACGTTTAATTTAACCGAGGCAATTGTCACCGCAACTGCAAAAAAAACTGACAGAAGCAGACCTTTTTTGAAAGAGGATGAAAACAAGTCAGTAGTACAATCTCGTATAACAAGTCGAGTCTTGCTGCATCATAAGCACGTTTTAACTTATCTTGAAGCAACTATGAAAAACAGTCCTTAAATTAAAGTTTGATATAAACTGCCCCTCGATACTCCCATGATCAACGTTTCTGGCGCAAGCCTACTGGTAAACAAAATAAGATCACTTCGATCAAATCCCAACCAAGGATTCAAATTACGAAAGGATTTTAGAATATCATCAGAACGCTTCAGCATCGTTGACGAACAAGCAAGGATTTGATTGACATAAGTTGAATCTCATTTAATTGCGGTTCTTAGACCCAAATAAAAGGCGCCAGATTTGAGTTGCGATCTTGTTAGTTCATCACTGTGTATATCTGTCCTAGCAGAGTTACAGTTAGGCCCACGTGCTACGATTCGAGTATGTTGATCATTGCATCACTGAATCCATACCGGATGGGATCGAATTACCGCGTCAAAACATTTGCCACAGATGGTTTACGCGTACCGGTCAGATTGCCCATTTTCTCAAGTATGTGTACGATAACTATCTCTTTAGGTACAACGGGCAACTTCGTTGTTAGCATTTGTTCAGGTCACGTTGAACTAACAAATTTCGTTTAACGTTCTAAGCAGGTGTTCGGACTAATCAAGATCAGCTAAATGCTGAACACTATTTACGTTAGACATCTCTCAGGTACGCCAAAAATTAACCTGAGCTGTCTGTGGAATGAATTCGAAGATCGAGTGGCATCATTAACTAAAATATAGGTGTGTTTTGATGTCCTAACTTATCTGGATAGAGTCTAAGGTTAATGCCGAGAGCTGGAAACGTTTACTATGAGGAGACAAGATTATGGTCAACGACCGTAATGTTTTCAATCCCTTTACTCATGAGTGCACAACTTTTAATATTTGTTCTTGCGTTTTGTCCACATCTTCATTTTATGGTTTTATGTTAGCACGCGGATTCGTCGGAACCCAGTAAAATACATACACAAATTTGAAGTCACTATTACTCAACAACCCACTACTAGCATGAGTTGGGTTCAAGTCATCCTGTAAGTCGTGAAAGCAGAACACTGGAAAATCAAGTGCGTAATAACGGTTACTTCTACCAAACCTAGAACGGACCGCACGATTTCCATTTCCATTCGATAATTAGTAGAAACGCACGATCTACTCCTACATTAAATGAAAAGGTAACGATTCCAACGGGAAATTGCCCCGCTGCAAACCGCTATCTAAACGTTGACCGGTCACGAACAACTGAATTCTTTATGGTGCACAGGTCAAACAGCATTATCCGATGAGCGGAACTGATCAACGAGCACCACTTTTTATCACCCGAGACAACTTCTTAGCTATCTGCGGGTGATAATATATTATATCCGGCAATTATTATAAACTTACCTCTGTTTATTGACTATTGTTCAGCTCAGACAACGGTCACACGTGAGTGCGGCCATTATCACAGTTGCCAACAGCCAAGCTAACTTTGCGATTACATTAACACCTAATCTCCAAACGCAACTTGTAAAGGGAGAGGAATGCAACCACAGACTGGTGTAGCTACAACACCAAGCCGATGCTTGTAAAGGATTATAGGAGACAACGGTAATCTTGGACACCCGGGGCCATGAGCTAATAAATTGCGGAAGCCTAATGTCAGCAAACAACGGACTTTTCAGCCCTACGAACACTCAGAGACAGTTAGTTCTATTCAGTCCGCCAAATTCACATTTGAATATTACGGTTCCTGCATATCACATTGGGGCCTAGCCACGAAACAAAACAATGGCACTGCCTTTAAAGGTAGGTCAGCCATTTCTAGTTAACAGAAAAGGCAGAAAGTCACGTGAAGGTTAGTAGTCTCTACTTTAATCAGCCTACCGACGATCGAAACAGTCTTAACTGTGGAACAGCCACAAGTGTTGTGACCGTAAAAGACGACTCTTTTGGACAACAGCCAAATGCTGTTACAAGACAAGCGAGAGTACACAAAAGCAATCGTACACACAATTCCTCAAGGCTGACATGCCACAGTATCCTATGACAATCGTACAGGACCAGTTTCCCTGTCAGAATGTCCCATGTCAAATAGGCACATTATTTTCAATAATTTGATATTGAAAATAGTGGCTATAACTAACGCGTGAGATACTTATTGAAATAGGTATCACAATAATAAGTAGGACTGACGCGAAGCATTATGTTCTACTACACCTGACCTATTTTGCTAACGTAATGTGGTAGTCAGGCTTGTGTGCAGTTTTGATTCGGCTGGCTACGCTGACAAGAATTTCGTGCGTGAGGGGCCTGTCGACCAATATAGTTTGCAGTGCGACCGTTGAAAGCACCTACATTAGTTCGCATTCCAGGTCTATGAAAGGGAAGCAGGAGGTCTGAGGCTGAATCATAAGAGATTGGACTTACCGGCACAGTGTAATTATGATTAGCTATATCTGTTTTGGAACCTGCGGAGTACTCACCAGAAATAGGAATTGGGAGGGGGCCTGAGAGGTAAATTTAATAGGACATTGAGGGAGGTGTCAGCAGTAGCATGTTTTCGCCTATTTACTCTGCTGTATGCAGCAGATAGCGCGACCCGGTTTATACTGGGAGACGGCCGATGCCCTATGGAATTATTAGTGTTGTGAGTATTCATGGTTGTTTGTGAGCTGAGCTACTGCCAGGACGCCCAAACCTAGACAGGAGAACGACTAGAAGTCTCGACCAAAGCCTTCGGCTCAAAAACCTGTACCGCAAGACAGCGGGTGGATGGCAGTGTGTCAAAACTGGTACCTTTTCCGGAAAAGGGAGCCAACCTCCTCCTAACCCCCAACCTGGAGAACCAGCAGACTGTGGTTTATCAGACCTCTACCTATCGGCCTGCCTGGCATGAATGACTCTATCGGTGTGGTCGTCACATGATTCAATTTAGCCAAGTAGGTCATTGAAATGCGCAAGCCGTCACATCGCGTCACGGTTCAGTCTCGTTGTGATTGATGGTGATGATCGCCCGTTTGAACGGGCACAAAAGATGCACTGTATAGCTTGGGTAACTGGACGCCCTTCGGATTACACGAGGACAAATTCTGTCACTGTCCTGTGATAACAGGGGTCGACTTCGCAACAACCCTATTAGTAATGGGCTATATCGTCGCAACCTCATGCAGGATACACTGAACATTCTGGACAGATGAACCACATCCGGAGCACATACAATATGATCTACTGGTTACGGATCTTCAATGGACTGCATAATTTATGCTTTGTCTTGCTGCCTTGCGGTGGGTTTTTTTCAAAAATCAGATGTCCCGGATGAAGTATCTCAAAGCAACCCCTTTTTCGGTCTAGGCAAGCGAGAACTATCCTGCCTATACGGCGGCTATAAACTTATTAACAATTATGAATTCCGTTTCACACTAGTACTGCAAATTTTTGACCGGGATGACGAGTGCCGTCTTCGTTCTCCCATCGCAGTCTACTGACAGACCTCGGACCAGTGTAGTGTTTATGACAGTTTGTCACCGACCTTGAGCATCTCGAGTTGAATGTATCAAAGTTACTCAGTTTCCTATTCTGCTTTGCAGTAGATGAAATCCCGGAATAGGCTTTAGAAGACAGAGAATGTAATGATCTGGAAATACTCTCAAACACTATACTTCGAGTCTTAGGGTATGTCAGCGACATCGATCTACTTTGGAACGGTTCACGGGCAGTTCAGCGCTTCCTAAGTGGACTGAGGGCCTCGGTCTGTCAGTTTTTGTATGAACGCGCAAATCGTTGTTGTAGGATTCACAGGATTCTGCGCCTGTCATCGCTGTTGTAGATGGGTATTTAGAGGTGAACGAAAAGCTCACACATCTTGGTAGCTGCTTCGGCGCTATTGGTATGTATCGTATCTATCGTACTGCGAAAGTCCGGGTGGGGTTTGCTAATCTATGCCACCTGTGGAGCTGGTACGATCTCAGACGGTATTTGAAAAACCTAGAGTACTATGCCATTTTACAAGTAGCCCTGTTTTGTGGCGATGAGACCCAGTTGTTTACGGTGTCTGATGCAGCCACGACAGAGTTCGCTGGCGTGTCTTCAGAACGTACTGTATACTGTACTGCCAGATTTACGTGGTGGTCAGGCTTGTGTACTGTTTTGACACAGCGGGCTATGCTGATTATTACTTCGGTTCTTCCAGGTGCAACCCTGTCAGACAGGCCGAAGGGGACCAGTCCGACGAAAAGCAGTTACACTCATGGGATTGTATGTCGCACTACTGACCGCGTAAGAGTAGTTAGGTAGTGAGGCACGATCCTATGGGCATACAGCATAACTATTCCTATAGTTGTGGCATTGCTGTCTTGCGAATCAGAAAGAAAGGGGTAAGAAAAGGTATCCTCAAACAAAGAGCAATCCGATCGTCAAACGGTTGACCATGATCGCCGACGTATTATCCAGTAGGGTGGAAAAACATCCGGTATCACCCAAAGGCCTGACTTGGCTTTAAATAAATTCACTGCGCGCAGCAGTGCTCAGAATCAGACAACGTCGTATTAACTGCATCCTCGGGCTGGGCAATCTCCTTACTGCCAAGTGAGTCAGATTCTTAAGTCATTGGCTGTGGCTAATGTCCTTCTTCTGTTGTCACGCAGGTCAGAGACTCGAGGTGGAGTCCCTCAGATCGATCTCTTTCCGCAGTATCGACGACCGGGAAGTAGCAGAAGTTATCGTTCTCCCGACAATGATAGATTTCAATCATTACGCTTTTCTCCTATTTCACCACCTAAGTTTTCCGTCTTCTGTGTGCCCTCGGATGATAACTGCTTGCTAAGGCTAAGACAACTAGTAAACATTGGCATCCTCAACGTTCGCATTCAACGACAAGTCGAACAGCAAGCTGCTCTCACAAGTACTCTCTCAAGTCTGGAGCTCGATGAGCGTTGGGTCGGAGACGCGAATTTACGATTCTAGCACCGTTATACACTTGACCTCACCCATAGTTAACTATCGATCCAAGCGTTTCTCTCTCAGGGTCTTTGGTGACGCCGAAGCTGAATCTCGTGTTCAAGCATAGAGTGGGAAACGCACTGAGTTCCAGGGCAGAACAATGTTTGCTCAAATGAATCCCAGTGAACAATCGTTTATGCGTTGTCAGACTCAATACATCGGTTAAAGTCTGCCAACGCAAGTCAGAAAAGCGTTGTGTATTCATTGTATCGACGTACGCTCCAACGGGCAGCTGTTCAGATGCTATCAAAGATGTGTTTTACGGCGTCCTCTTCTGAAGCAGACAACACTGACATCATCATGCTAAAAGGTAAATGTAATGCTCAGTTTGATTGTCTTTTTGCAGAAGCGAAGTGGCTGGGAGGTAAGTTTCGTGTCTGGGCATCCCATGATCTGTAGTTGGAGCACCACATTCCAACACGGAAAGAGACACTGTGTTATGTGGAAACCTCTGTGCTTCTTAACCGTGGACATAGTTGACGCCACTCCGTTAAAGACCGCCGAGCACGGTGGAGCAGCCACTAAGACTTGAGTCAAGCCATTGTGCGTGCACGTTTTGTTTTGTCATTTGCCCCAGAGATCGTACACTTGTAAATACAAGAAACCCGACTGGCATTCGAACGAGGAGCGTGTGAAGAACGGTTACCAGGAAGCACTGGTGAACAAATAGCCCATTTCGAATCATGTCAGAGAACTTAACGAATACTGGGAACAAATCGCAGGAGCTACGAAAGCACACAGTGAACAGGTATGCTCCGAAGGAGCTGCGCAACTGCGACAGAACTGGATTTATGTCACGTCGATAAACCTCATGAACAAGTGTCGCTCGATTCCACTTGGTTTCGAATATGACGACTGTCGAAAACCTAAACGCAAGCTGATCAAACGCCTACGCAATGACCGTGAGCACCACTTGGTCGAACAATCGAAAGAGATAGAGTAGGCCTTTATATGTTGGAATGACAGACGACTGTCTTCCCTGGTCCTTGTTTGTACCGGCCGTCGAGTCGGTGTAAGTGAGACATGTGAAAAAGATGGTTCACTTATCACCAGTCAATCGCACTAACTTGACAGGTGAGCTGAACATTTTGAGGAACGGTTCAGCTAGCTTCAACCAAACCATGTGGACGACGGTAGCCGAATGGAACGGTTATTGCGTTCCAGACGATCCTCCGTCGGAAGCAGAATTGTCCCTGGAGCTCAAGTAATTGATGCGCAACAAGGCTGCTGGACTAGATCTCCTCTTACCTTTTATTTTTACGGATGGCGGGGAGAGGTTGATATTAGAACTGACTAAACTATTTCAGACGATTTGGGAAACTGTAGAAGTACCTCGTGATTAGTGTCAATCAACGGTAATTCCGATTCTGAAAAAGGCAGCCCGAAGTTTGTGCGACAACCATAGGGGGATCAGTCTAATGCTTGTTCAATCAAAGTTACTCACTGGTCTTATATTACGTTGGCTCACTAACCCCAGATGAGGACAGACACGCGAAGGATAGGCAGGAGTCCGATCCGGTCGAGGGTGCGTTGATCACATTTTTACCTTGCGAAGGACCTTGCAGCATCGGCACTGTTCTAGTCAGCCAACGGTCGTCGTTTTTTCAGGTCTAAAGGCTGGTTTCAGTTCGGTTGCTCGTAACATTATCTGGAATTGCTTTATTCGCGAGGGGATATCAGGAAAATACGTGAATCTGTTAAGACCATTGCATGCGCATTCTATAAGCAGTGTGAGGGTATATAGACAAATGTCTCGATCGCTCGCCACTTCCAGTGGTGTTCATCAAGAGTGTCCGATTCCAATTTTGCCACGGATGACATTCTGATAGGTGCAATTGAGGGATCCAGTGAGCTTGATGTCGAGCTTCTTCCTGAAGCTAGATTGACGGACATGGAGTATGTGGATGGTATTGTACTACTTAGCCCCTTTGCCGAAGACATGCAAACTATGTTGAACAAAATGAGTGACCGGACTGGTTTGTATAGAATGCGCTTTGCGCCTTCAAAGCTGAGTGTTTCTTCAAGACTGGACTATTTCCACTCCTACCTTCTTTATTGCAGGTAATCCACTTGAGGCTGCGGACACGTTCACATACTTGGCTAGCACTATCTCGTCAGCTTGTAACATTATTGATGAGATATCGGCGAGGATAACAAAGACACGAGTTGCCTTTGCCAGCCTGCGTCACCCGTGGCATCGAAAAGACGTTCGGTTGTCGCTAAAAAGAAGGGTATATAATGCTTATGTATGTTCTGTTTTACTCTGTGGCTCGAAAACCTGGCCTGTTCGCAACTAAGTTATCAAGGGACTTGCTGTGTTTCACAATCGGTGTCTCTGCAAATTATCCCACACTAAGCGGACTAGTCGCGCGAACAATGCTGCCGTTCGACTGCGCGTATTCCACAGCATTCGAGATGTGCGGTCAATTGGTCAACTAATCGCGTTGCACAGCCTATGATGTTGCGTTACCGTAGTAATATATCATTACTATATATACTCATGATACTATCGATGATATATAGTATATATATAGTATTCATAGTATATATATATATATAATGAGACCACCACCATCAGTTGGATGAAACTACGTGGTGGTCAGGAAACAACGTGGTCATGAAATATGAAGACCCTGACTGTTTCATTTAGCAAATGGATGTGTGCGTCTACCTGCTGGTTAGAAACGCTATCCGAGACGGTGGTGTGCCGCAGTCACAGCACACCTGCATCTATATCACCTGTGTTTCTTCCACCTAGTCCTTTTATTTATTATTATTATTATTATTTTATTATTATTATTATTATTATTATTATTATTACCTTTCATCAACATTCCTTTTAGGATATTTAACGCAACTGTTGGGGTGAGCGACGGCTCCAGCCACAATACCTTCTGGTCAGGCTCATGGCTGTCATGATGATGATGATGATGAAGGCGTAACAAAAGTAAATCCTTGTCCTGATAAATGCCATATACCTGACGTGTTAGAATATGAAAATCACCAAAAACAGTCAATTCGAGTGTTTCCATGTAAGACTGGGGAGAGTCCTGGATCGACAGATAAACATTCGGACAATATGGATCCAACTAGTTTCAGATCTATTTTGAGTCATTGCTATCGACAAGTCACGGGCGAGTTTGTAACCAATAATAACACGCATAAAAATGGACCAGCCATCTCATTTTGATGCAGACACGATGACAAATGTAGACTGAATGATGCGGCATAGACGTCACGGCAACACCCTAGATGGCCAGACCCGCTCGAGACACAAGTAGGTTGGTTGTGATCCAACCTCAAAATCAGCAACAGGTACGCTACCACGTTTGTAAACAGCGCTACCGTAACTAACCTTAGCGACTGCGGCTCTATTAAATGGCCATGCCAAACCTATATCCGCCCTGCGTACTGGTATTCCACCGGCATTGATCATAGCGTCTAGCTGTTTCCGTGCGAAGGCACCACCTCGAGCGTGCCTTCGGACCATGATTAGCTGATGAGCGATTGTGTGCAGATGTATGCGCGATAAACGACGCCAGCCCGGTCCCGATGCCGAACTGACTCGTGGCAAACCAGGATCGTTCAAAAACGCCCACACGATCCTCATTGCATCCAACATGTGGGCAGCACGTGGATAAGCTGAACTGATAGAGGTTATCGTGCCATTGGATAATAAGCTGGCTAGGTTTGGAAGCTCCTGCTCGTTCAGACCTAAGCGAAAAACAAAACAAGTAGGAGGATGAGCCACTTTAGACACTGTCAAGAAATATTGCATAGAAATCTCGCTCCAAGTAAACCGTCAGATGATAAGGGAAATGATTACAGCTAAGACAGGAATAGGAAATAAGTTTGTGGTTACGCAAACGCGCTAATTATGGAAGGAGAGGCATTCTCAAGACAAACTTGTGAACAAGTCGAACCATGGAGATCCGAAGGAAATCATAGTTCGGATTTTGTATGCAACCATTATTGAAGGTTTTATCTCAGCGATATAGAAAATTATATGATGATGGTAAATACTATCGTCACTACTGTCAATGTACGGAAACTGCGCACCAAAAATGCGCTTTCCATCCTAAAACATAAAAAACTACGGAGGAAACTGGGTGAAGTGTAACTAACAAACACAATAAGCAATTTGGGAAAAGCACAAAAATAAATCCTAAAGGGTTTATTACATTCAGCGTTTCGAATGCTACGATAACCTCACTGGCAGCCTGACTGTTTCGTGTGATAAGTGCAAACATCTTAGTGTTCGTTGTTGGCGGTCGGGGATAGGGATTTGATGAATTAGGTTTCTTCATTACTTTCTCTTCTATTTCTAGCTTAATGATTAACCTTAATGATTATACGGCAGCTAAGCTTGAGTAGTAACCTTTGGCGTATTGCTGTCAATAATGAAGACGATGTGATGCATCCAAAAATGGAGTTCACAAAAATTGTCGGTTCAGTATCAGGTCACTGTAATAGGTGTTTTCACTCCTTCTCATGAAGTGTGGGAGGTCCTCCATATATCAACAAGAACAGCTGAAAGCTGGGATACACTTTCAGTGTTCCGACTTGAACAAACCGCAACAGGCAGCCAATCCTAGATACGATCAACCGGACTGAGAGCTGATGAGCATGCTGGTCAGAACAGTGCATTATAATGAAATTGGACTGGAACGGTTTCCTGGTTGGAGAAAGTTCAGCCAATTGGTGTTCACGCACAAGCTGCTACAGGCGGAATTATAATCAAACTGCGTATCTGTTAAAACCAGGACAGTCTCAGGATCCCAGTTAGTTGCTTTTACGCACACATGTGTGGGTGACTTTTGGCTATTAACAGTCTACAGAAGTTTGAACAACTGATAATTTCTACTCTGTCCAATTACACTGAACGATGAATTTGAATTCATACGGTGGCCGGTTTTTCTAACACATGAATAGTAAGCGATGAAGAAACTTTGTGGAGATGACCAACGATCTGCGTGGTTGACCGAGAGATTAGGAATATGTTCACTATTTCTTGTTTGAGGCTTTCTACCAGTTCGACCTATGCATGTTTGCCCGCAGCAGCAGTTGAATTACAAACTACGTGTGGGACAGAAACTGTAGGAATGCGTGTCTTTATTGATGACAACAGTAATTAATTATTCACAGTAGCGTTGTAGGTCCTCTTAAATGTGGTTTAAAGTGGCTACTTCAAAGCTATTATATTGAACGATGAGAAGCTCTCTACCTTCAAATAAAGCATCAAGCTTGAAAAATGTGTTTAGAGGGCAAAAAAACAAAACTCAACGAAAGCGATGTAAACGGCTTATTCACCTTCTTTTAGGGCAGCTGAAAGATTTGACCCCTGTAATTGGAGGTAAATTTTTGACTGTTTTTATTGCGAAATGTTTGCTAACGTAGGATAAGCTACATTGCATGTGGTGCAGAATCTGCCCAGTTGATCGCACTCAAACAGCAGCTGTGCCTAAAAGTTGGCGTTACTACAACTAAGCTATTGAACTTATAAAAATTAGTTTTTCCTTTCCAGACTTGAGCAATTGTTGTCGAGAGAAATCAGTGTTGTCAAAGTCCAGTTTATCGTCGGTTGCTAATTCACTAGTTTCACGATATAGTTAGTTAATGTGATTAACATGGTAGACCGAAACCCACCTCACAACAAGCAGAAACCGTGACGAACGATTGTTACAGACAAATACTTATCAAATCAATACAACTGTATAGGTTCAACAAACTTAAAACAGAATGTAACGAGAATTTATATAGACCCCGTAGTTACCCGCCGCATTACGAACCAAACTCCGAATTATAGCTGTGACGCAATAAATTGTGGAACTTTAAACCATTTACCGTTCACCGATGGTTTGCCGGTTGGATGGCTAATGTGGGTGCACATTTGACATGTCACCTACATTAGATACATGTTCAAGAATCAAGCTATCAATCTCGTCGTGTATCTCAACATCAATTACAACGTTGACATGTCGCATTTGATACCTCAGTGAAGTCGAGGCTTGTGATCTTTTACGTATATCTGGTACACTGCTACCTACATGTCAATTACATACTTTCATTGTCGTCGTTCACCTTCTGATTGTAACTTCTGCTCCCAGAAGTGGTGAGTCCGACGTGGCCAGTACCCTATTGTTTTTTTACATCGCCAGTTTTTTTTAATGACGAACAATCAGTTTTGTTACATACAGTGCCAACTACTCCAGTTAGATGTTGCTCCATATTACCGGTGTCCATACCAACCCCTAAGCAACCATTTTGTAACTGCCACCATTTTGACATCATGATGCACGCTTACAGTTTGCACGAGGCCATGTTGTTTGTTTTGCGGGATATCACAAAGGAGCTGACAATATTTTACTACGTCCTGGCAATATTACCACCAGGAGTTGACACTAAGTAGAGATATTCTAGAATCACCTGATTCGGACTCCCTATATAAGTAAATTCGGGACATGTTAATCAACCGCCCTGAACATAAACACCCGAAACAAATAATTAAGAAGGAGTCCAATGGTAACAACAGCTTATTCCGACTGTAAATACATTTTCAGAAATACAAAAATTGATGGCGCTTTATTCGCCAATATCTTCCTTAACAGATTGCTCGTTTCTGTGCGATGCATTCTCGTACTGGCCGCCGGTACCATACTCATGGCTCAACTTGCCGGCATGGCCAATTTAATTCTAGAGGTACAACATTCTGGTGTAAATTCCATCCAACCAATATCAACGAACAGGCAATTTCACAAGCAACACACAGGTCTCGTCGAACAAATGTGTCAGCCACGTCTGACTCGAAAGAATAAATTCAATCGTTTTACCCAGAATCACTCCCGTCAGCGTTCTACATCATCATCGCTGAGTCAAACCGGTAGATTTTGCCAGTATTACTAAACATATGGCCGTTTTTACACGCAAATGTATTCACCGTGCAACATCCAAAGAACTCGTTAATAAACACTTCAGCCTTTGAGAAACTATCTGGCAGGACAATAGAGGCGGGCACGGTCCGAGGCCACGACGTTTTGACGCCTCGCTTAGTAATACCAGATAAACAGTCAGGAGCATCCTTTTGGTAGACGTTGAAGATGACATCAGTTTCCCATACTCCGGAACACACTTGCCACGTACCTCATCGGATTTCTCAATCAAGCCAGCCGAGGGCACTCTAATTCACACATACGCCCCTTACTGTTAACTTTTAGCGTACGTAATGAACATAGATGGATTCTTATTACTGTGGACGTTCATTAACCAAGATTAGGAGTCGATTTCCTCAATGGCTATACACCATAGGTTGACTTAAAATGCAAACGTCTGTTTGACGCTGATACACAGTTGCTAGTCAATGTCCAGATGTCACCAGATGTGTACAACCAATGTTACTTTGACCACTAGGTACTTCCGCTTTTGCAGACCTTCTAAGTAGATTCGCCGAGTTGACGAGGCCGAAATCTCATAGACCACGCCTTAAACCTTCGACCACCCACTCCGTGATTACTCATAACCCGGTATTCGCCCGTTCTCGTCGTTAACCACCCGAGGAGACATGCCAAGGCGAAAGACGAATTTTAACATACTCTCCAACTCAGAGTAATCCGATTGTCCAAAGTACTTGGACATCACCATTGTACATGGTTCAGAAGAAAATGACTAATGATTGGAGACCATGCGATGATTACCGAGCATTATATAATGTCCTACCCGATAGAAATCAAAGATCTACGATTTCCATCCACTATTCAGGGTCGTACAATTTTTTCCCACAGATATTCCACACGGTTACCACCGGAAACCGACTTATCCTGATGTTCACAAAACTGCAATCACTACTCCATTTGAGGTGATCGAAAATTTACGCGTAAGTTTTGGTTTACCTAATGGTGTACAAACACTTCACAGATCCAGTAACCAAATTCTCTCTGGTTTGGCTTTCAGTCCTGCCTATCTAGACGACGTATAAACTACTCGTACCCTTTGGGCGGAACACACTGAACACGTACGACTGTTCTTTACCAAAATACAAGATCATGACATCGTAATCAATGCATATATTCTAGGTCACATCAGTGATAAACATGGAATTACACCAATTGCGAACATAGTTGAATCCTTGAGAGGTTTTACTCTTGCTACCTCATTTCGGCAACTGGAATGTTTCTTAAGGATGATTAATTCGTATCGTTGTCATTATTAGCGCCGCTGAAAGACATGCTCGACGGTAATCCAGGAATAACGGCCTCATTCATTAAACTATTTGAATCGACTTTGCTAAAACTTAGCGATCAGACATAATTTGGAAGATAAAATTTGTAGGACCTTAGAAAATTCCTACATACATAATCAGATAACCAAGGGAGATAAAGGAGATCAACATACGAAAAAATACTGCTCGCCTCCATGAAATGGCATAAACAGTAGAGTACAAAAACGGCAATTCACAAACGAACAAAATGATGACAATTTCCTTTCACTGAGTAGGCAACTAGGATGTGGATTAGCAAACTATACTAAGCACATCTTTCGAGTGATCGATCACCGGGAGTTATCAAGTTGTTAACAAACTATGAAATTAGTTTGGGTCCGTAATTTGTGCCATGGATTTCATTTACTATTAGGAAAACTAGACTCAGTATATTTTTGCCATCATTAACAGCGACGAACCGAGTTCAATAATGACACCTGTAATATTGGTTTCCTTCAAACCAATGTATCGGCACAGATAACGACTTACGGACAGTAACAGGTGAGGGTTACAGGTTTTATAACACGGCACTGGAAAATGGAATACACAAATAAAACATCAGGTTACACTACTGAACAAAATGGAAGAAAATACTTATCAACTGGCGACAAAAAGTAAATCTAAATCATTGTTAGAAGTGAAAATCACAAGTGGAAATGATTAAATCACTCACCGATTGAATCTACATGTGGAAGAATTCGTCGGAGCATATCGTTGGCGAACACTTGGTTAACAAAAGATGCCATCTCAAAATGTACGAGAGTTTCTGAAGGCAGCCTGGACAAAAACATGCCCAGTTCGGCCAGCCGAGCTGATCTGATATCTGAAGAGAACGGGAAAACAACACGAAAACAGAAATGATGGATATTATCTGAACACATATAGAGAATACTACTTTCACAGGCAACTCTATTTGATCCCGATATTAATATTGAAACAAAGATAGTCTTGAGGTAATAACTCGTCGAGCTCGTCGACGAAGTTAGAAAAGCCAGTGTTGAGTAGAGCGTTATATGTGGTTGAGAAATAAGGACCGGAATAAATAGTGACTTGACAAAAAATGGAAATGGTATGAGGTTGCAGCTTTGAATGTTTTTACAACATAACTGTTGTAGTGCACACAAACGACATATCGGAACCAGGCAACCACAACCAGGAATACGAAAAGATCACTGACGTGAAGTGAGAACACGCGAAACCTAGGAGAGGGAAAAGACAAGACGGGTTAAGAATGTGACCGCACAGCTAGACTGACTTATCACGAGGCTCAGCAAATTTAGCCAATCGCAAGATCACAAGTCGGTGAATCAGTATTCAAGGTTACGCGTTACGCTAATCCATGCTTCCAGGGTTTCGATGAATCGGCTATACTTAGCCGTCTCAAACCAGCAGTTGCAAACAATTACACTTAAGCCTAAGGATTCCATGGATCCAATGGATTAGTACGTTTGACCTCAACCCTCTTCGATTTACTATAATCTTTTCCATACATTAAGATGAACAGCCTAATGCGTGCAATACTTGCTTCAATGTGTGTTCAATAATCTCAAGTTCGATAATCTCAAGTGGATGAAAGAATGGCACTACTATGTCTCGCAGTTTTGTCCGTCATCCATTCATTTGCTCTAAACGGACATGAACCTGACCAGAAGATAGTGTGACTCAAGCCACCGCCCACCGGAAATGAGATGAGATAACCCAGAAGAAACGTTTGCTAACAAAAATGAAATTAACAAAACAAGGCTAGGAGGATGAACTGGAAGTAATCGTTGTCTTAAGAATGAAAACGCATGCGAATACAAAGACTCAACGCATCTGTGGAAAAATGCATACCCAGGCGGCATGCGGTGAACATGATCCGACGATGAGAGTGTATAGTTTAGTTAGTTGACCAAGTAAATGGGTAGCTGAAGGTGGTGGTGGTAATCGTCGGCAAACGGCTGCGGTGGTTCGGCGACTATCCTGAGTTGTCTAACTGGAAGACAACGATAGTCGGAGTCTACTCGCGGCTTCATTACTAACAGACTACGTTTCTAAGCTACATAACAAAGCAGACCGTACACAGGACTCATACACACTTTACTTCAGTGATAACCGAGCGTTTTTCTGAGGTCAGAGATAGGATAGGCTGGCAAAGACAAGACGTGGTTTGTCCGTCTGGTTGATACCTTGTCAGCATTGGTAGAAGCTGACGAGATGGTGTTACCCGGTAATGTGAAAAAGTCTGTATGCGGGCTGCATGCAACAGAGAACGCGGAATTGGGAACGACGCAGACGTAAAACGACACTTTGAACGTTCGAAGCGCATTGCGTGTAGATCAGCTCGGTCATTCAGCATGGTCAGCGTGCCTTTGACAGAAAGGATGAATGAAACAATGCCGTTCGCGTATTCCATATCAAGAAGAAACTCGGCATTACGGTGGTTTAAACTGTCAGGCGCAATTTCTGGAATGTCGGCTGCGGCAAAATGGTGGTTATAAAAAGGCGACGGCACACGCAACATCAAGTTGCACGTTTTGAGTTTAGTAGCGTGATTTGTTTTATTCACAGGCTGATGGTTAAAGACAGTTAAGAAAAATGGATGGACAGCATTTTGTGGTATATCAGAAATGACTAAAGTTGTCAAACAGACCATACTAATAGGTCCAAAATGTGCACAATACGAATGCGACAGTACCTCTTAAGAGAGACCTGAAAATAACTTTAGATTCACTGCAGTACGTAAATGAAACCTGGTAGATGAAAGGACTGAAAACACTGACGGAAACAACGATGGTGTTCTGTGCTTGAGCGAACTCACATCTATCCGACAGTTTGAAGTACCTTGAGGGAAGCTTCAACAAAAAAGACTGAAGGAATTTAAGAACCCGTTGCCCACCACCTGTTCAAAAACGACAGAAATATTCGCAGATGGTTGTATAAAACGCATGACGTACCTGGAACATCATGGAAACCCCAGTTGTCCATAAGTTGTAATCCACCAATCACAACAAGATCAGGATACAGTGGTTTGTTGATATCAGACCTGGTAGCTGCAGCTGCACCACTAACCGCCTTTTGCCAGGTTTCCAACAGACCAGGCCACAGACCACTAAGACGAGGAGATTCTTGATCACGAATAATGATATACCTTAAAAATAAACACGAAATGATGGAGATGTTCGACAAACTGGATTATTAAGATATGATGTAGATATCAAAAACGAAAATTCAGCCAATACACAATAGTCCATGCTGCTATGTGGTCTACTGGGTTTAACATGAACCGGATACTGGCAGCAGGTTCGAACCAAAAGACAAACATCAGGAACACGCAGACATTCCGAACGATGGTATGTATACTAACATGACATAATCCATAAAGAAACATGGTGTACGGCGACGTGGAAATGTCTAGTTTGTCTACGACATGGTGCGCAAAATAATTCCTGCGTAATAAATCAAGCTTGACATACGTAATTCTTTACATTTGCTCGCGCGTCTGGCATCAAATAAAGCTACCCGCACCCTCAAACGAGTACAACATAACCGCTTTCCGGCGAGTGATTCTTAATCTTCAATGAGTGTCCATTCCTTTTAGAGACCAGCGTGAAACCTATCGTATGGTCCAATCAACGAAGATTTACAACCCCATCGTCTATCGCCTAAGTATGCGTCATACTTTGCATGACTTTGGTTTGCAAATTAACGCGCCGTGCATCAAACGTCTGTTATCTGTATAATCTCCAGAAAATTTTCATTGAGACAGTAGGAAATAGGGGCGGACAATAGCTTTCGACGAATTTTCATCACATCACTGAGATATGAACCAAAAAGTTATAAGACAAATAACGATAGAGGCTACTAATTCGCACAATACGGAACGTTTCGAGTTAATGTTTGCAACGCAGGGGAGCAGGATTGGAAACATGGAGAGCAAAACATAGTGAACTGAATGACACTAGCCACCAGCTAGGCTCATGATAGATTAGGGTTTATAAAATATTCATTTCTGAATATATGAGGCAGGTTTGCATCCGTGAATCGCGGCAGTTTTAGTAAAATTTAAGAATCCATATACCCGTACAAACCTGTTTTGCGTATTCGAAAGCAAATAACCGTGGACATGTAGTAAGTATGATTTAGCCTGCAGCGTATAATGCTCACTTTGTTTGCCCACGTTTTCTATTCCCTGTAGACGCTAAATGAAACACACCGTTGTCATTCATCTGGTAATGACGATCCAATAGGAACTATTTGTATGCATCACTTAACTTTGCTGCTCAAAGTATTGAAAGGAAGTAAATGTTCCAAACGTCTTGGAAGGAGGACTCATGACAAAATTAAATCCGCCAAATGAATACAACACAATATACAGAAAAATAAAGATTAATTGTCACATACTGAGTAAGTTAGCGTTACAGAACTCTGAGCAAGCACGAGTTAACAACGCACAATTCCCCATCTAATCGTAGAAGTATAAACCAGTTTGGGACAAATACTATAAGTAACACGTTTGATTACTCTGCTATTCCAGAGAATTCTAGTGGGAGAAAACAGTATGTGTTCCCAGGACACAAATTTCGATTTGTAAGAAGCCGCCAGATTTGCTGGTTAACACAGTAAGCAAACATCCGGTTTCGGATCCCAACGCCCAGGCTTAAAGAGCTTCTGCGTTACGTACTCAACGTGCGACGCAAACTTAACGGTCAATATTATCGATAGACGGATGGCGTCGCAGCGGGATCCTTACTTATCCTATGTTAGCTGACATATTCGTGGGCAAGTTGGGATATAAACAACTCAGTCGTATAAGTGAGTACGTGCATTCGTCAACGCCAGATTGGTATTTTCGGCGTGCCGATGAACCACCATACACAATCCAATCTTTCAACTAAACACACTTATAGACGTTTACCAAAGCGAACCAAGGACCATCAATAAATTTGGCTCGATGATGAAATGACCAAATTAATCAGCAGCGTAATCGTCGCACAACGGGCTGATACGGTCCACTGTGCTGAGCTCGCGCGCGCACAGTCACAATCAACCAGCCGAACCGACAGCTATTCGATTACGCGCTCCTTTTCAAAATTCACACAAGCAGTTCGTTTCACGGTTTCATGCGCACTTGCATTTCAAATGGACTGTTCGTAAGACAAGAGATGTTGAGAACAAATTTACTAGCAAATGGTTATCCTAAGAAATTCCCTGCGATCCACACGATGAAAAAGAGCGACCAGCGAATCTAAAGAGTTTAAAAGAAGGGTGCATTTCTATTTTACAACTGAAGTGCGATCACCTAATGAACGATCTCAACCAGTATGCGGTAAATCAGCTGCATGAAGTTCCACGTCGACGGTTTATAGGCACTTGGTGCCAACAAACTGACTTGACTATCTCCGCCAAGATATTGTTGCGCAGTCAGAACACGAAAGTATTAGCGAAGCAATGCTGATCTGAATCTACCAACCGTCTGAAGTGTGAATGGGATCAACCATCAAATTGTCACAGCCCTGATTACACAGTACCTCATGTGATTGTATACCTGCCCATTAACCATTTCACGTAGGCCACTCATGACACCTTCATGCGTAAGTATTCGGAAGAGAACTTTTTTGAACACCCCTGTTTCTGTGTTGGTCGGGGACAACAAGGTGCTGCACAGTAAATAAATGCAAATAAACAGTTAATGGATGTGAAAGTTTCACGAAGCCACTGGTGCGTAATCATATCCCAACCCAGCGGTATGACAGAAATGTGCACATCTGACGACTTGCGGGAGTGAGTCAGGAGAGTGTGCAGCTGTTTAGATTGTTTCTTATGTGTAGGCCGAGCAAACAGAAATCTAAAACTCTTAACCGGTTTATCTGTGATCACAGAGTTAGTGTTCTAACACTGACGTTTTGTTCGTGTAATAGCCTGATCATTTCAGGGTAAAAGAAGTACTACTCAGGCGTTTACCATTGTTTAGTGGGAGATGACTCGGTATGTAGGGAATTTGAAGATGACAATTAACTATCTGTAACACAGAAAATTGACGTAATCTCGCCAGTCTACCTGGACAGAGGACGTTTTAAGATATCTATGGCTCTTCTAGTGGTCCGTTTTTCAGCCCCTTCAGTAAAAATCAATATAGCAAAGACCTGTATATTTAGACTGCAGAGCTGAACACAGTGGAAAAGGCTTCCTGTTGAAAGGTTCCACAAATTCCTTCTAAGAAATACAATGTCACTTGTGTTTTTTACCTGACGACATTAAACGAAAGATTAACATATCGCAACATGACTCAAGTTTACTTCGACGAAATGATCAAGTGGAACTCAATGTTTCAAATGTGTTCAGGCACTGCAGTTACCAAGGCCAAAACACTAGACCAACTAATCTCATACACCTATGATATGGTCCACAAAACGTAACTGTGCAATAGCAGCATTGGTGAGTCAAAATTACAGAGAACAGCCCATATTGAAGTTGTTTTTCGGGCCCAGTGACAGTGACTATTTGAGAGGCTGCCTTTTTTACAGTAGGCTGTTAAACACACTTAGCTATAATAAACTGACGAAGTAAAATCCAGGAAGTTGGTGGCCACATTAGTTGTTTTCGAATTAACCAGTCAAACGACGAGGCACCAATGCAACCAATGAATGATTTATATATGCAAGCGTCACATAGTTCGAACGTAAAAGTCCGAATAGAGGCCAGCGACTACAGTAGCTGCACAGTCTGTACAAAAATCAATGGACGAAAGATTCCATTGCGTAACCGAACAGCAACCGGATCCTCGCTGACACAATTTCCCCTAAATGGCACGGGGATAAAAGTGGCATTGTTCTCCGCTGTGGTGGTCGAAACAAGTGACTCGGTGGCGATCACGTTCCGCGTCACGGATGATGAAGATTAATTAAATTAGTAAATGATGTGGGTATTATCAACAGCGTTGGAGGAAGAGCACGGACTGAAGGAAATAGTCAGCAGAGGTCTTTATGAAGTAAGTATAGGTAAACGTCTAACGGGAAGCACTTGATGTACTGACACTTGGCTTCAGCAGTCTGCATACCTTAAGACCGAAATACCACTGGAAATGGAATTGTGAGATAAAATCGAGTTCGATGACTGCAAGTGACAGAAAATGACAGTAAACACGTTTGATTTATCACACGAGGTCTCAGCAAACAAGAAAAACGTTTATGCACATCAGAAACATCGTTGATATACATTAAAAGCTACCATGTCATATTATGCATCAAATGTGAGGTTAACATTGTCAGGACATCAACGCATAAGCCAGAGTATTCAGCCACTCGAGCGCGTGATCGGCGGTATCACCAAAGAATGATCCGGTTCAAACATCTGAGACAAATCTTCATCAGGCTATTGTTCAACACCAATACCGGAAAGATCCAGCTTTATGCCAAAACTGACCAAACTGTCACATATTTTCATCAAGCAATTTATATTAATGTGGAACAGTACGGTCGCATACAGGCTGAGATATTGCCGGGACGCCGAGCCATTGACAGGAAAATAGTTAGAATTCTTAACAAGTGTTTGACGCAAAAGCAGGGTCGCAAGGCAGGGTGCTAGAACTGGCACCTCCAATAGCAAGTCTGCCTTACCTTAATCCCTAACGTTAAGAAGTTGGTTAGTCTCTGTAGGTCGTCTTCATCTTCCGGGGTGAAGCGGGAGAGATTAGAGGAGACGGTGGCCAAATAGGTTCAGTGTCGTGAATGTTCTGATATGGATGAGTTGTCTGTGAAGTAAGGACAAGCAATGAAGCGCTGGAAGTGGCATAGCAAAGAGATTGCTTTTTAGGTATCACCATATTAACAGTTACAGCCCGATCATTTACTTACAGAATGTAAGTAAACCGGTGCCGAACGTTCGAGTTTAGCAATGAAGTTCATTCCCCTGTCTCTCATTCATTTAGAAATCAGGGCGTCCGTGTCAGATGCCAACGTGCTACTAACAATGATAATAACAATCCCGTATCCACAGGATACGGAATTCATTCAACACTGACCTGATTTACACAACCATACGCCAATCTATCAACGGCTGGGACGCATCCGGCATTATGTTTCTCGTGATCCGTTAGCTGATTGGTCAACTGGCGTGCCGTCGGAAGACAGTGAGCATTATAACTTTTTCCCATAACAAATTTGAACAAACAAGTCAGAAACAGTTTCTTGCGCAATGTATCTCATGAGCACATTTCGCCGCATCTCACCAGATACATATTGCAGTCTGTGGGCCTACATTGCAAGGTCCGATGGACAATGTGAAGCCAAACAACAAAATCAACAAACACACGCACGCATACACATTAATGTACATCAGTTATCAATGCAATCTGGTACTGGCGGACAAACCTTTCTACACACAGAGGTTCCGTTTATTAAATGCAATCGTTTCCACGGACCGGAGAAGCCTTCCTCAAATTCATTTGAGATCGACATGTCAATAAGTGTCGAGAGATCGATGACACCAGTCGCTTGTGACTTGTCACATTCTGACGTGAGTCCGACATCGCGGTACCCATAAGCGTTTTGCGGACCCAAACTAAAATGTGCTTGTTAAACCGACTGCGTAGTTGTCGCTCCATTCTGCTTATGTAAACGGTCCTACGCTCACAAAAGAATTCATAAATGATGTAAGATTTTGCATTGAACGGTAGTGGTGTTGAGATTCGAGTGGTGGGGCACAGCTGCACAGAACCTTGCTATATAAACTCGCAGACCGCAGCACGTATCTGATGAGGTACAGCGAAACATGCTCGACAGATATATTGTGCAAAAAACTGTTTGACCTCTCTGTTCAAGCAGTGACTAATCGAACCGATAACTATGCGAAATCCAAATAAGACGTGAGATCAGGAAACAGAAGCACAATACAAATAAAGATGTCGTCAACATTACGGAATAACGACTTTCAACTCCTACTAGGTTACCATAATTTAATGTGGTTTTAAGGACAAAATACGAACCACGGTGTTTACTTATGCCACTTGCACACGCGCACAAAAACACCAACACTCAACTTCATGGAGCAAAAAGGCAAGTCACAAAAATCTTTCCATAGTTGAGAAACTCAGTATATGCTACGTCGCATTGTTAGGGTTCAAACGAAAATGCATTCAGTTTCCGAAGTGAACTTTTCACATTCATAACGCATTCCAAGCAGTTACATCAAAAGTTATCCGTGGTACATGACATAGAAAGCAACGTGTAGATTGAATACTGTCAGGCTGCCCAAAAAATAATGACGGTGGCATCGATTACCGAGGTAAATTCTGCAGGAGTGTCACTGGTAGTCAGTGTCGTCAATAGTGAACAAATCCGGGTACTTACTGTAACAACTAGACTCTTCCGGTGGACAAAAACACTTTTACAGACGAGATGAAGATAAAACAGACGAGCTGATACCTAATGATAATGCACGAAGATGTCGAAAGCGGTGACAGAAAAACAAGCGCCACACGCATCAGAACGTAAAATAATGTGTTGAAATCACTCGCCGAATAAACCAGCTTTGTCTATTCATCAAACTGACCGATTGGCACGTGGAGCGACAAGTGTGCCCCATCGTTCTCCAGCGTCGTACTCAAGTATTAAGTGCACATCTTCCTCAGGAACTTCAGGTAACCCGAAAGTTGGCGGAGCCGTAATTGCTGAAATGGGAGAGGAACAACCAGCTTCGAAGAGAAGGTAGTTTGCCAAGAGTGGAGCATCATTTGCATTCGACCCCACAGATAACATATAGGACGAACTTTCCACGTTATTAAGTGAAATCAAGAACTACCTGCAATTGTGCATTGTTAATCAAAAATGACCCCATCTCAGGAAATCACAGGCACCAAGTTTGGCCTATTCAATTCCATGCACACAATCCTTCCAATCACAAAATTCTGAGCTAAATAATGGATTTTTGGTATTCACTGCTTAATATAAGGGAATCAGAATGCAATGACAGGTTCTCCTAGACGTTCTGTTGCTTTGTCGGTTGGATAGATCAAGTTAAAAACAATTCATGGAAAAAGACGTGGACGGGTCAACGCACATTTTCAGTTTCGTCCCATTGAAGTACGTAAGAAATCTGGCGAGTTGTTTGGTGAACAGAATACAGTATACTAGAAACCGTTCACGATGAAGTAAACTTAAGAAATGCTCACTAAGAACGGATAGCCTGGGAAATAAGTAGATAATAATTTGCACTCCGGTACGAAACGAGAACTCGTCTGAACAGCAGAGAAAGGGCCGATTTATATCTATCTGTTATGCAATAGTGAAATGGATGGGGAAGTAATTAGCCGCAGCATTTAGAGTGCAATTAGGGTTGCCTACAATGATGAAAGACTTACCATAATCGTTCGATACTTGCCCAGTATAGATGCCACTCATTAAGGATAGTTCGTTAAAGTTCTCTTCATCTTTTTGCATTTACTCTCCCATCTGTTGTTCCAACGCCGGTTACGTTGGGAGAACAACAAGGAGGCTATCGTACGAGATTCGTCAGCACATCATGAAATGGCTTTGTATTGGTGTAATCAAGCCCATTTCAAGCGCAATCGAATCCCAAACGAAGTGTTTCGAATCACTTACAACGTCCGTCAAGCCTACACCAGATCGGTCAGAGTGCGAGTATTATCAACAGCTGAGGCCATTGCCATCAGACTTTATGATCAATGCTCGTGTGCGCACAGGTGATTCGTACAGACCCTTCGCGGTCCTTGGCCATTCATCCCAAAACCAACTGAAACCCGGCCGAGCATGTACCCATGGACGCTGTTAGCGATGGCTGGTCCATATGCTACTTCTATGCAAACCAACACCCCTCCCCATTAAAATGCGACCTCGAGGCAAAAAATAGCCCAATAAAACATTATTTTTGTCGTCCAACTCGCGCCTTACCACGCTACACGCTCGCTTGCGTTTAGGAACCGGAAATCCAGCTCAAAACGCAGCGACATATGCACTTCTGTCTGATTTTGTGCATGTGACTGACGCTTTCTGTCGTGGGTTTTTTGCTTGCAACTTCTCGCCCGTTAGTCCGATTTCGTTGAATGATGGCTCGTCCGGTCGCCCGTATTGTCCTCAATCCAGCCACTGTGGGTTTTGGCCATATCTCATCACCATGTCGAGATATTCCACTGAGTGTTGGAATAATCGCGCCTTCGAGTTGGTCATTCATCACAATATACCTCACCCTGTGAGACACTTACTGATCCGTGTGGTTTGCTGCACTGACCCACATATAAACCGAGCATATTTCATGTACTTGCAGAATCCCGATTGGAATGATCGAAAATAGCTGATTATATAATTGATTTCTCATGAATTCTACGGGAATCTGGAGAGGGCTGAAATAATATGCACTGCGTTTGCTTGTGACTTGTCACAAGAGTTTGCGATGAAGATAAAGATACACTGCGTCTAAATGTTAATCGTGCGGATTTATCAGTACAACCCAGTATAACTAGGACATAGTTCAAGTGAACGGCTATAGATGCGCATTATGTCAGTTGGAAACACGAAGTAGGAAGTTACCGGTGTGTTTTGAATTAGCAAATCAAGACAATGGATCATCCGATCTCAAATCACTCATGAAAATTGGGGTATAACGTGATAAATGTAAAACGTAGAAAGTGAGGGTAAAAACTAACTAATGAGAAGATGGCTAACACTTGGGGCAATCAAACGGAGAGTGTTTGTTTACAGCAGCTGCTGCTTTATGCAAGCTCAATGTCTTCCCAGAGGCATTTCGAAAGTCAATAAGGGTTTTTCATGAGATCACAGTGCCTATCTATCAGGTACGAATAGTGAATGACAAGCATACAAAACAGCAAATGTTGTGGGCCGCATTACATGTTTGGGCTTTTTAAAATAAGCCACAGCTGCCTGGAATGACCTGAAATGTCTGCACTCCACATACAATGCTATCGTGTTTCAATGAGGAACAAAAAAGTTAATATTTCCAGGTCATTCTGATCCCACTAGTGGTTTAATGCAGATAAGACGGTAGCTGGAATACCGACTGGAGTGAGTTAATAGACCTCAGAAGCGGTCAACACGAAAGTCTTCGGAAATGCGTTTCTAAATGATCTACTGACTACAGTTAGCATCCTGGGTAACGTGATTTGGCGAGCAGATAACGCAATACAGAATACATTGAAGAGTAAAGTGTAGTACACAGGCTAACCTGTCCGCCGTGCTCGTTGAATTTTGACTAACAGAACGCATACAGGATTCGTTACGTGATATGAGCTCGTGGTAGAGAGGTACGATCAAGCAATACGGGGAAGTTAGGAGTCTATCCCAGCTGACAGACGTGCTCGTCAATGTATGGATTAACTATTCGCTTTTACATTTCGGGTGTTGTGAACACCATCATCATCATAACGGCCACGAGCATGACAAAAAGGTACCGTGGCTCGGGCTGCCGCTCACCTCAACAGTGACTAGAATATCTTAGAAGAAAACGTTAGTAAGACGGTTGAAAATTAGTAGAAGTCTAAGCGAATGAACTAGAAATAGTATGGATGCAGGTACGCCATTGACCGCGACACTCTGCCATCTGGGATAGCGCCTCTAACAACGAAATAAGCTATCACAGTAGGAGAGAAAGCAACGTGTTGTATTTTGAGAATAACACAATGTTGTGGAAGCGTTCGTTATTTGTGTTTAACGATGCGAGATATTAGCGGGCAGTGTAATGGCGGCACGGAAATTCTGTTTGAGTATTGCGCAGCGGACGTTTATGAAACCAACCCCAATAGCTGTTAGAAAAGCAAAACAAGTAACTTTTTACGACATTCTAATCGTGCAATTTGCAAGTGCGGGATTTATGTTCTCAGTTAACAGAAACAGACAATCTGTTAAAGAAGTCAAGTAACCCTGCCCTGAGGTTTATTACCATCAACCGTATCGCTCACATATCATACAATTGAGAAACAGAGTACGGAAGCGGAGCACAGTTTACCATTTGGGAAAAAATAACATGTAGGCTCATGGACGCCTCCTAAATTGCACTGCAGTTTCATCAGTCCTAACAAACGTGCAAACAACATTCTGGACACACTCGAGAGATCTCATTAAAAGTGAGTGTTTGACTAAAGCCAACCAGAAATAAGCTGCCAGAATGGCGGTTGTGCAGGGTGGAACAACTTAGCCTGTAAATGGTCTGGTAAGAAATCACGTTGATATAAGCAGGACAGGGTAACAAACGATAGAATGCGTAACCGACTTTCAATCACACTGTACTAAAGTGTCGGTTAGAATGCAGAGTTTGCGAAAGTGAACAGGAAAGTATTTGAAGACATGGGTAAAAGAGCAAGGAAGTTACGGACATTCACTGGATTTATGCACAATATTGACCACGACAGGAAGTTACGTCGGATAGTTTCCAACCAGCAAGCTGAGTATTCTCAAAGTTCCAAACTGGATAAGTGATGATTGCAGAGTCATGTAAGCGGATAAGCTGGGGTTGCCAAAACTGACGAACACGTAAGTGATTAACCTCGCAAAGTTACTTACGTTTTAACTGCCTCACAGCATAGTACTCGAGGAGGAAAATGCGGTATCATTACACGCAGTAGAAGACCGAATAACTGAAAAAAAGTTATTTTAACCGTGTTCACGTATTAGTTTCTTATAAAAACGCGCCGGCAGAGCACTGCATTACTCAAGCGTTTATCCCAATTCGCACAACAAAAGTGATGTAGACAGTGACGGTCAATAGATTATTCACATTTTCATTAAAAACGAGCCAAGAATGCGAGCAGTGAAACGAAACAGATTACGCATAGGCAGTAAATATACTGCTCTCAGCCAGTGACAACATACGCTTGTGTAGCAACAGATCACAAAAGTAGGCGAAGACAGGGCACATTTCGGATATTTTTCAGCAATTTGTCACCGCAAATTTAAGACGACACTGTATTATCGAAGGTATACGACGAAGTCTATAGGTTTCAGTAAACAGATTGCAACAAAAATGTTCCCACAAGAAACAATAATGTCGGCTTAAAGTGGTACCCTGAGGTTTTAAGATGCAAATCGTGTTCCAGGCGAATCAGCTGAAATATTTAAATTTTCAACGTGGTGTCACGTATATATCAATACGATTCGCATACTCCGTGCCACAGAGAACCCACGAATGGTATAAAAAATGGTTTTGGCTTAAGGCTTGGTTACTAATAACCAGCAGAAGAAAAAACGTAAATATGAAACTTCAAACATACAGATATACAGGAAAGGCTCAACTGCGAAAAATCTGAATCTCAGCTGGATTCAAACCAGCGACAGAAACAACATGCTCAGACGCGGCAAATGCTCTACCATTTGAGCTGCGAAGCCACGCCTGAAGCTTAGATATACGTACGTTTAACATTATCAGGGAGGTTTGCACGTTCTCTCGGAGACAGTCTAGCTGCCAGTGAGACCTGGGCACCTTCACGGGCCAATCGTATAGCCATGACCAATGCATTCCCACCAAGACTGAGCCAGGCGACAGGGGATGGTTCAGAGTAATTTGTTCCAAATTCAGTAGTAATAGTCGACCAAAATTTATTTCGCATATGCTGTGGAACCAAATTAGTCGCTACCTGCACCATTTCGTTGAACAGCGTGCCATTATGAATGACTCTTCTGAAAACGCAATGAGGATGAGAAAGGAAAACAGACACGATAAAATTAATTTCCAAAATGTAAGGAGAAGTCCATTAGGTACGATAAATAACCCGGAAAAACACTGGTAAACAAGTCGATTGGCAAAAGGTTTATGACAACCATTGCTGTAACCGTTAGGCATTTCAGAGTTCAATCTTAAACTCCAAAGCAAGTTAGATTATCATAGACGTTCCGGGGGGACACTCAGAAGTCCGAGGGTTTAGAAGTCAGGAATTTTCTTTGCAGTTAGCGGATGGATTCGAAATGATTAGTGGGTTGTTACTTTGTGACTTAAGGAAAACTGTGCAAACTATATGAGCTCAAGGAATGCAATTTATTTCGTACTAATCAGCGCATGCAGACTAATAATCAATAGGATGAAAAGATCTAGAAAAGAACGTCTAAAACTACTATCTGTAAAATCGTTATCAAATCAACTTCGTTAGCATGATAACAGAACATTGAGTAAAAACTCACTCGACTGCAGCACCAGACGTAAATGCACTCGTGAAACTTGAAATTACATCATCCGACGAGTGAAGTTCATTCATACGATTATGACCACGAAGCTGTCCTGTGTCTACGTTTGGCGGAACCCATTTCAAGGCACTGAGAAAGGGCACCGCTCTAACCTTTAAATCAACACAACCACCAAAGCCAACCAACACGCGCGGGCCAGGATTTCGCTGAGGCATTGGACGGTACGACGATTCTAGGCGGACCAAATACTTGATGACCTAACACAAAGAGGAGAAATGGGGGAGATAGTTTAGAGTGTATGCCACACACCGACTGCAGTCGAGCGGCACGCAAAGACGTTTAACAATCAAAAACAAGGTTGCTAAGCTTGATAAATATCGAAGGTGACTGAGACTCAAACTGCAGCAGTGTGATTGATGGTAGCTAGTGGTAATAGTCGAGATCTATGAATCTATACAATTTGGTACACATGAACTCATAAGACAAAAGCTGAAGAAACGTACTGGCAAATTATCCATGGTAAAGTTACGCCACAAAAGTAGACGGAGGGCAATAGCCATAACAACCACAGTAGTCGCCAGAAAGATTCTGTGGCATTGACCTTTCACAACAGACATAACTTCAGAGTCAGAGCTGAGTTTGTGCGGGAAGGCCGTCCGGATTTCTAAGATAAAACATGAGAAACTGCCTTCGAATGAATTCATCTAATGAGCATGCAACAAACGAAACAGACAACTCATTGTGAAAAAAAACAATGTATAAGCACCAACATGGCTAAGTGAACACCGTTCCACTACAGCATTAAACTGTTTATCTACCTGAATGGTATTGGATACATTCAGAAATCAAACAAGTGAATACAGTTATGAGAGATTATGGGATGATGGTCGTATGTAAGCAGACATCAAAGACGCAACAAAAGTGAAAGCAGCGAAGTACGCAATACAATAAACATAAAGACAGAAGCGAAAAAAGTCGATACAGGCAGGAATCTACGACGCCAGCGTCACTGGCTATTAGTCTTCACCACATCAGACAGCATCCTTAAATTTAATGTTCCACACTGTTTGATGTCAACAAAACACCAGCCAATAAACCAGGAATGTCCTACCGAAGTAGATTTCAAGGTTAAAGCCTGCATACCCGAATCCAAGTAATATGTTAATTATCAGGTTGCCGCTTGAAGCCTAACCCATCAACAGCATATATATATATATATATATATATATATATACCAACCAACCATCATAGGCTGTGCAACGCGATTAGTTGACCAATTGACCGCACATCTCGAATGCTGTGGAATACGCGCAGTCGAACGGCAGCATTGTTCGCGCGACTAGTCCGCTTAGTGTGGGATAATTTGCAGAGACACCGATTGTGAAACACAGCAAGTCCCTTGATAACTTAGTTGCGAACAGGCCAGGTTTTCGAGCCACAGAGTAAAACAGAACATACATAAGCATTATATACCCTTCTTTTTAGCGACAACCGAACGTCTTTTCGATGCCACGGGTGACGCAGGCTGGCAAAGGCAACTCGTGTCTTTGTTATCCTCGCCGATATCTCATCAATAATGTTACAAGCTGACGAGATAGTGCTATCCAAGTATGTGAACGTGTCCGCAGCCTCAAGTGGATTACCTGCAATAAAGAAGGTAGGAGTGGAAATAGTCCAGTCTTGAAGAAACACTCAGCTTTGAAGGCGCAAAGCGCATTCTATACAAACCAGTCCGGTCACTCATTTTGTTCAACATAGTTTGCATGTCTTCGGCAAAGGGGCTAAGTAGTACAATACCATCCACATACTCCATGTCCGTCAATCTAGCTTCAGGAAGAAGCTCGACATCAAGCTCACTGGATCCCTCAATTGCACCTATCAGAATGTCATCCGTGGCAAAATTGGAATCGGACACTCTTGATGAACACCACTGGAAGTGGCGAGCGATCGAGACATTTGTCTATATACCCTCACACTGCTTATAGAATGCGCATGCAATGGTCTTAACAGATTCACGTATTTTCCTGATATCCCCTCGCGAATAAAGCAATTCCAGATAATGTTACGAGCAACCGAACTGAAACCAGCCTTTAGACCTGAAAAAACGACGACCGTTGGCTGACTAGAACAGTGCCGATGCTGCAAGGTCCTTCGCAAGGTAAAAATGTGATCAACGCACCCTCGACCGGATCGGACTCCTGCCTATCCTTCGCGTGTCTGTCCTCATCTGGGGTTAGTGAGCCAACGTAATATAAGACCAGTGAGTAACTTTGATTGAACAAGCATTAGACTGATCCCCCTATGGTTGTCGCACAAACTTCGGGCTGCCTTTTTCAGAATCGGAATTACCGTTGATTGACACTAATCACGAGGTACTTCTACAGTTTCCCAAATCGTCTGAAATAGTTTAGTCAGTTCTAATATCAACCTCTCCCCGCCATCCGTAAAAATAAAAGGTAAGAGGAGATCTAGTCCAGCAGCCTTGTTGCGCATCAATTACTTGAGCTCCAGGGACAATTCTGCTTCCGACGGAGGATCGTCTGGAACGCAATAACCGTTCCATTCGGCTACCGTCGTCCACATGGTTTGGTTGAAGCTAGCTGAACCGTTCCTCAAAATGTTCAGCTCACCTGTCAAGTTAGTGCGATTGACTGGTGATAAGTGAACCATCTTTTTCACATGTCTCACTTACACCGACTCGACGGCCGGTACAAACAAGGACCAGGGAAGACAGTCGTCTGTCATTCCAACATATAAAGGCCTACTCTATCTCTTTCGATTGTTCGACCAAGTGGTGCTCACGGTCATTGCGTAGGCGTTTGATCAGCTTGCGTTTAGGTTTTCGACAGTCGTCATATTCGAAACCAAGTGGAATCGAGCTACGCTTGTTCACGCGACCGTGCTGCGACGGGGATCCATTAGTGCGGATATGATGTGTGACACTAGAGGTCACTCTGTTGGGATATCGTTCGATGTGCGAACAAGCTGTGGGAACTCAGTAAATATATGCACAGTTTGCCTAGAAGCGGCAGGATGGGTATTTATGGGTGTTGTGGCCGCAACTATTGCGTGCGCACAGGGTATGCTTAACACGGCGTCGGAATCGATTAACAGACGGTGTCTCGTATCGACCAGCGGGTCGAAATGCCGGAGAAAATCGATGCCGGTTATGGTGAAAGGTACCGCGGCAACTGTAAACACCCAGCAGAATGTCGCCCGGAGGCCTGAATTAAGAGTTAACGAGCGCTGTCCATATGCGGTTATAGGGGTGCCATTTGCAGCACGGAGCTGTGGGCTGCATGGGTTTGACACCTCGTGCTTTTTTGGACGGAAACACGCTAACCTGCGCCCCGGTATCAACCAGGAACGTTTTCGGTTTCTACATCCCGTACAAAAATGAAGCAACAGGGAGAGTCAGCGCGACGGCATTGTTCGCCGGTAAAGTTCGGCTGCTGAGCTTGCATCGCCTTAGTGATGCATAGGTGGAGGATTTGGTGCACAACTTGGATCGGTTACCAAAACATTCATGGTACCAACAACAGTCAGTTTTGACAGCGGTGTGTCGCGTGGGTGATAAGCCAGATCGGGGACTTGAGGAACGGCTTCAAGAAATTTCGTTCAAATCATGTCGCACAGTTGTGATTTCTGCTTTTAAAACCTGAATGTCTGTTGAACCACATTTTGTGTTAACCACATTGTCAGAACCATGCGTGCCTATCGTAGGACTTGGACTAGGGTGTGGTACACTCAAGCAACTAAGTAGTGGTTTAAAAACGCCCCACTACTTGGTCAGCGATTCGCTTGTCTCGGCGAGAGTCTGAACGAGCAACGAAAATGATTGCTTGCGTGGCTTCTGACAATTTGCTAAGCCAGAGTCCCCTGATGAGGGATTCGTCCACGTCCGAGCTGCCGATGAGTTGCTGCATCTCTGATAGCAATGTTGTACGGCGTTTGTCGTCTAGCTTGAAGTCGTGAAAAAGTTGTTGCACTCCGGTCTTTTTAGGGGGTTTCATTCGATTGATAACTGCCTTTTTTGACGTATCGTATTCATGTTCCACCGGTTGCTTGATTATAACATCGCGTAGTTGTATTGTGACTTCACTCGAAAGCCTGGCTAACAACTGACGGAATTTTGTTTGATCAAACACAACTCCGTTGTTGAAAAATTCTGCTTCTACTTAAACAAACCATAGAAGAGGGTCCATTTCCAAAAACGGAGGGAACACTAGCGCATTGGTACCAATGAGGGAGGTGGCAACGTGCTTAATTAACACTTCAGACGTAGGGGACTTACCATCATCATAACAGCCATGAGCCTGACCAGAAGGTACCGTGGCTCGGGGCGCCGCGCACCTCAACAGTGACGTAGAATATCCTAGAGGAAAACGTTACTAAGAAGGTTGAAAATTAATAGAAGTCTAAACGAATGAACTAGAAATGGTATGGATGCAGGTACGTCATCGACTGCGACACACCGCCATCTCGGATAGCGTTTCTCTAACCAGCGGTTTGAGTGATCACGAGGACCCATCCAGGCAGGCGACGAATAACCACTTTACTCAGTGGAGCAGTCAGGTTTTCATATTTCGTGACAACGTTGTCGCTTGACCACAACGTGGTTTCACCAAACTGTTGATGGTCTCAGTATATAATGCCCGGTACGGTAAACGCTTAGATGACAAAGGGAGTACGTGACCTAACTATCGCAGGCTGTGCAATGTGAGTAGTTGACCGATCGATCGCGCATTCCGAGTGTTTCGGGATACGCGCAGGCGAACTGCCGCATTGCTCACGCGATCAGTCCACTTAATGTGGGCTAACCGGCGGAGACAACGATGGTCAAAATACAGCATGTTTGGTGATATCTTCTTTGCGAACAAGCCACGTTTCCAACCAATAGACAAAACAGAACGTACACAAGCACTAAATACTCTTCCTTTCAGCGACAATCGAAACGTCTTTTCGACGCCACAGATGACGCAGGCTGGCAAAGGCAACTCGTGCCTTTGCTATCCTCGGCTGATGATCAATAATATTACAAGCTGACAAGATAGTCCGTATCCAAGTAGATGGAACTGCCACAGTCTCAAGCGGATTATCTGCAATAAAGAAAGTAGGAGTGAATGCCCCAGTCTTGAATTAACACTTTGCACTTCCAAGGTGCGAAGCGCATTCTATACAAATCAGCCCGGTCACTCACCTTTGTTCAACATGGTCTGGCGTGTCTTCGGCAGAGGGGCTAAGATAGACAATGTCGTCGCATACTCATCATCATCATCATAGACAGCAATACATCAGTGTTCACACTGATGCTTAACTGCCACATCGGTCAACCGAGCGCCAGGAAGAAGCGCAACACCAAGTCACTGGACTCCTCAAGCGCACCTCCCAGAATGTCGTCCATGACAAAATCGAACAGGAAAGGGGAAATCGGACTCTTGACGAACACACTAGAATGATGAATGCCCGAGACGGCTGGCCATAAACCCTCATCCTGCTTGCAGAATGAGCAATTACAGTGATCTCAACAGATTCACTTATATTTTCTGGTACTCTCTTACAAAGAAGACAGTACAGAGAACGATACGAGCAACTGAAGCGAAAGAAGCTGTCGGGCCCCAAAAAGACTACGACTGTCCGCTGCTGTTAAGAGTGCCGATGTTACAAGATCGTCGCAAGGGTAAAAACGTAGTCAAAGCACCCTCGACCGCGGTCAGAATTTCTGCCTGTTCTTCACGTATCTGGCCTTCTCTGGGTTTAGTGAGCCGACGCAATATTGAGGTCAGTGAGTAACTTGGAAGCAACAGATACCAAACTAATGTCTCTGTGGTTGTCACATAGAACTTCGGGCCTCTTTTTTTGAAAACGGGGAATTACTGTTGACAAGTACCCAATCACGAGGTACCTCTCTCAGTCTCCCTAATCGTCTGGAGGAGTTTTGTCAGTTCTGATATCAATCTTCCCCGCATCCTGAGAAAGAGAAGGAGAGGGGAGGTCATGATCCAGGAGCCCTTATTACACTTCCATAAATTTTGAGCTCTAGGACCACTTCTGCTGTCGACGGTAGGGCCGTCTGGAATGGCAATAACTGACCATTCGGGTAACGTCGTTCACGATTATTGGTTGAGGCCAGCTGAACTGTTCTTCAAAAATGGTTCAGCCCACCTGTCAAAAGAAAATCGAAGCGATTGACTTGAGTGATATAGTGAACCAGTTCTTTCATCACATTATTTTTTTCTCACTTTACACTGATCGACACCAGTTACAAGCCACGAATCATGGGGGAAAAGCCTTTAGCAAATTTCCAGATTAAATAATTACCCTTTTTATCTTCCTTCGGGTATCTGTTCCAACCCAAGCTAGTGCTCACGTTCTCCTGCGCAAGCAATTTAGTCAGCTTTGCGTTTTAGTTTCAGACGGTCGCCGTCATTTTATTTTGGAACCACGGGTGGGAACGGCGGACGCTTGTTCATTGAGGATTATCGACGCGAGGAAATCCAGTTCTGTCACAAACGAACAGCTCCCCGGAAACACACCTTCTTTACAGCATGATTTAATAGCTGGCAGCGATTGTTTCCAGTGTCGTTAGCATCTTTCACCTGACTCGGAACTGTGGCAACTTGTTTACACAACGCCTTCTGGTAAGCGTTCTTACACCCTCATCGCTCGAATGCAGGTTAATTACTTTGCAGTTACGAGCGCGATGTGCTCTGAGCAAAATGACAAAACAAAACGGGCACGCACGACAGCATTGGTTTTCCGAGTCCAGGTGATTAGCTCCAAAAAGCACGACCAGTCCTTAAACAGAGTGGGAGGCCACCAATAACTGACCCGCTATATGATCCAACTGTGTCCAATGGCTGAGAAGCACGCGGTGGGTCTTCATGAAAACACAGTGCTTCTTCCTGAGTATTAAAATGACCGTTGCTTTCGAAATATAGAGACATGGGATTGCACACAGCTGCAGCAGTCCGTCGCCATTGTCGGTGCGTATGTGCCCGGAACAAACATTACTCCAGCTGCTTCTCATTCCGGGGAAAGCCAACAATGCTGAGGCATTCAAATTCGCCCGCTAATATGATAATGTCTGAGTGTTTATTTGCTTCACGAAGGTCTAACGAGGCGCTCAAAGAACGCATCTTTGGTATCATCCGAAACAGTTGTCTGTTTGGAGCATACGCCAATATAATAATACGCGTCTTTTTCTGATTTTGCCGTCGACAGACTGGCCGATGTATTGCGCTGACAGCGCACAAGCGACGGTTCATGGGATCACAATCGAGCAAACATTGCTCTGATCGGGAACTCAGTGTGATTCCATCCAGCATTGACCGCGAGAATTCCAGCTTCGTGTCACCTGAACCCTGAGAGAGAAGCGCCTGAATCGACGGTCATTTACGGAAGTGGGCTAAATTGGATAACGTGCTTTAGAATCGGCAGACGCGAGTGCGTTCGACACGCAGTACAATTCAAGCTCCAGCCTTGAGAGAGTACTAGCCAGAGCAGCTTTATGCTGATCCGACTTGTCGGTAGAGCGCGGATATTTGAAGGCGGCCATGTTTACCGGTTGTCGTTGCTTTAGAAAACAAAATCGCCGAAGGCACAGGAGGCAGGAAGAATGGGGAGTGCTAAAACAATAGGTAGAAGGGGCATTGGTATAATGTATTGTCGGGATGAGGACGATTAACTATTCAGTGCTACTTCCCCGGTCGTTTATTGCCGCGGAAGGGGATTGGACTTTGGAGGAATCCCCCGACCCCGAGTATCTGACTCAAAAGTCTGAAACTACGAAGACAACAAGGTACCAGGGTCTTCTCGCGTGGGACTCCCCGGAAGCCAATGACTCAAGACGAGTCATGACTCACTTGGGCAGTTGAGAGCTTGGCCTAGGCCCGAGGGCGGCAGTGAAAAGACATTGATGTCTGATTCTGAGCATGCTGCGCGGCAGGGACTAACCCAATACAAAGTATAAACGCGAATGTCCTGGTTCGAAATGCAGTCGCTGAAATAGCTCACTATTAGACAATCCCGACTCTACGCGGAGGAGGAGCCACAAGG
>LOND01002521.1:0-15574 GCA_014220965.1 Paragonimus kellicotti
AAAGTATCCTTCTCACAAAACACTCCCAGTGCAGAGACGATCTCTTGATAGTTGGAAGTTGCTTTTCTACACTACTAACGAAGGACCACTCGTGAGTATCGAAAATGGCATGGATTTGCATAACGCCCTAAACTGGATAACGAGGCTGCAGGGAAATTTGTGACACCCGAGAGGTTCAACATTTATAATTTCACTTGGGAGTACGAAATAGTCAAAAATTGCACATCCTAAGGGAGATTCCAAGACTGGGTACACCACATAATGTAAGCCAACATATTCGGGATCCTACTCGGTTCCGGCAACGAAAAACGCGATCAACGCTGATATTCCGGTTACCAGATAAGAACAGAACATTGTTTACCTGAAAAAATGAGGCGCCTCTTGAAAACAGCGAACACTGCATTCTGACCCACAGTCCGTGCGAAGGAAAACCCATTTCTGCAAAAAGACATTCACAACTTTGGTCGAATGGGCACGCCGCTGCTTTTGGAAACTGTACAAAGCATGACCTAGGTCCAAGTGGAGGCGGACTCTCACTTCAGAATAGATGGAGTTACCTAAACGAAAAAAGTAAGCGCAGACGAACCACTGGAAGTAAACCTGCGCGCATTTCCCCAAGAAGTTCGCAGAAAAGACAATGCGGAGGTGTTCGTACCGGAATTGATCGCGCCGAAATCTCTTAGTAAAGTGGTGAATACGTACCATCTGAGGAAGAGAATAGAAAAGTCCTTGGATTGTTCAAATTCCCAAAGTCCCGGCGTCGGTGACACTCTATTCGGGTGATAGTTAAGCCGCTGACGAAATCATGAATCCTATAATGCTGTTTCGCAGCCATCGTAAAGTATGAAGGAGTCATCCAAAAGTGTGTGCCACTGACCTGTTATTCATAGGACAGGTTCTCAAAATATGCAACAAAACTACACACCAACAGGCTTGACAAGTATTGTTGTAAGTTGCTCTAGAGGGCTTATTACAGATAAAACCTCTGGTCGAAAACCAAACGCAATATGGTTTTCGGAAATGGACATTGTGCCTGTCTATTCTTTTATACTCCGTGGACGAATTTACATGAAGAAAAGGCAAGGTGTGGTACCTTGTTCACAGTGAAACTTTTGGTTCAGTAAATCGCCGAAAGGTTAAAGTGGCTTAGAAGTCCCAATTGATATTTTGAGTGGCACAACTCCAAGTCAAGGTGGGAAATACCACCTCGGAGGGAGTTAGAGCCTACAGTGTCCAACAGGAATCCACCATTTACGAACTTAATAACCCTTGCTGTATACATTTGGATGATGTTGATAGGAAGAGTCAACAACCTGAGTTGACTTAATACAAAACCTCAAGGCACTACGGGAGTGGCCTCTGTAATAGGAACATCCATTTCCAAATGGTAACAAGCACCACACTACCTTTAAAATCATCCAGTCTTAAACATCCTTTCGCCATAGTGTACAGAAACGGCCCGACTTCCGAAGTGTCCAACCCTCAACTCGATGAACAACGGGCGCCCATAGAGCTCAGATTAAGCAAAACTGTGCATTACTGGTGACGATTGTGCTGTTTGATGTCCAATCTTTGTTCACGAACGTACTCTTGATTAATATCATCCATGACTGTGTGATGGCGGACCACTTGAAATAAGCTCTACCTGAGTTTCATTTATGTAAGCTAACTATCCTATACATCAGTAACGTACAGTATTTATTCAATGGACAATTTTATCTTCAGGTAGATGATGTGGCCATGGACCTGTGCTAGCCGATATCTTTATGGCATCCCTTGAGAAACAAGCATAACATCATCAGTTCAGCATACTTGTGCAAAAGATACGTTGACGACATACCTGTAGTGTGCGGATCGCGCAACCAAGCAGAAACAACGTGCAGACATCTTAACGACTTGCACTCCAACATCTAATTTGCAATCAAGGAGGAAAGTCAGGTATCTTTTCTGATTGTCAGACTGACTAGACGTGAAAATAGATCTCTCCATGGGTGGTTTCTGAAAGAATACAGGAGCTGGCCAGTTACTGCATTCTAAAAGCTTTGCACCGGTCGCATACAAATGCGAATTCGTAAGATCTGTTTGGATGACATATTTCTGAGGGGCGTTGATTTTATTCGAACAGATTCTTATTCAAAATGGATATCCAATTCGTTTTATCTACAAGCATTCTAAGTCGTTCGACTCCGACCAGCCCTCACAACAGTACCGCGGAAACCTGTGTTCATATCCCTACTCTACAAAGGAGACAATGTGGCACCTGTCATGGGACAGAGAACGAAAGCAGCATTGAATCGCACTTATAAATCAGCCGAACTCATTGTGCTGCACCGAACACTCGCATCCCACCCGAGCACAGTTATCTGGTGCCCAAATAAAAACCCAACTAGCCCAAACAAACACTTATTTATGATTTATCGATATCTGCGGCATCAGTGCGTTTGGCAACATAGTGAGGCGCTGCACTCGAAATCCGGAACACCTCCCCAAATGGCTTCCGAGTGCTAAAATTGGAACTGCAAGAGTGTAATTATAAAACACTTACAGGAATCTGGCCACCAAGTTGACCCCGTTAAAGCATTCTATCAGAAAGAGGCAACACGCTTAGTTTTGTTCCGACACGATTGGTTAAACACCAGGATGAAAGCCAAAGTTACGGTTCAAAACATCGTTATCAAGGGTTACAATAATGGATTGAACTTGCTTGTCCATACTTTATTTCTTTATTCTTATCCTGTTTCCACCTCACACCTTCATCTGTATCTAGTATCACCAGTTTCGATCACATGACCAAATGGTGATTGATCACTTTGAAAATTTTGCCCGTATGAACACACACTTCCAAACGCTTGTACATCATTTCGCGTACGTAACTGAAAAGAGGGAAAGAAATGATGCTGAAACATACATCTCACATGACGATTTTTGCGTTCTTCTAATTTATCCGGGAACAACATTGTTTCAAATAGTCCATTGTTGCACTCCCACAGGAAAAGTTTGTTGTCTGGTTGTTCTAAGTGGAAAGGTTTGAGTCTTCACAGATGTAGTAAGGCTAATGGTACTATTGAAGAGCGGACCACTTTCCAAGATATTGTCGAACTACTCAACAGGAACAAATGTTGACAAAACACGGAAAGATGAGACCATAGTTTCTCAAAAATCGAAAGTGACGCCCCTAAAATCGAGTCTATCACAATCTCCACTGTCTTGACATTAATCACCTTCCTGATATTCCCAGGAAGGCGCATAGTAAATAACATTGGAGGATCGTGTTGTGACTCTTACTCTTCTTGCCCGGATGGATTACTTTGGTACACGGAACAAGCTGGAGTAATTGAAAGGCAGATACCTGAAAATTTGTAAACCCCTTGCATTGGATCTAAACATTATATGAAGCTCAAGTGTGAACTATGAGGTCCAGGCAAATGTGATGAACATGAAGGCAAGCTGACTCGAAATAGTCCAAAACGGTGCGTCCGGTCTGGAGTTCCACTCACACCGCAATTGAAATATCCATAATAATACGTTCTGTCGTGTTCGCTCTCAAGTGCATGAGGCAAATACGAAGAAAATTCCTGACGACAAGATGAAATGGGAAATTGATGCTAAATACAAATGGTTTTGATTCGCTAGTCTTTAACTCTTCCAGAATTCGGTATACAAGCGACGCTGAACGCAGAGAGAACACAGGGCTCGTGACCTGGGAGGTGTAATTTGAATTATTGATTATCGATTTGTTCGATTCACATGGTTTAAAGATCTAGTATACATGTGAGGTTGAGAAAGAAGAAAAATGTTAACAGTGAAAATTATAAAGTAAAAAATACTTTACAAAATGCTACACCCTCCTTCTAGTGGGACGGTAGCAGTTCTGGGAGCACTGATTTGACAATCTAATGCAGGGAATCTGGAAGTTCGATCAATATCGGCAGTTTTCGTGCAGTTCAACTTTAACTAGAGCATAAAGTCTGGAACCCTTCCATCACGGCTGAGGTCAAAATGAACGAAACGGATATTGCGCACAACTGCGAATCTCGTTCAGATCCGACTCGGTAATCCACGTACAACTCAAAGATACGTTGCCTAAATGTGTGACCTCATTTTGTGTTTATTCTTTCACATGCTCCTGTGGAGCAGGTTACGTCGGTCGCACAACCAGGCGCCTTTCTCAGAGGATACGTGAACACCACCCCGCATGGCTGACTAAGGGCGAGGTGAAGTCCATTTCGAGTGCAATTCTGGCGCACCTTGTTGATTCAGGGCACCAAATCTCACCGGAAGTAGCTTTCCAGCCCATTTACCGCTTGCCCAGTCGTCAATCCAGAGGAGTCAAATTTCGTATTCTGGCCACTGCGGAGGCGATCGGAATTCGGTTGCGCAATCCACAGTTGTGCGCTCAGAAGAAATTTGTACAGGCCCTGCGGTTACCATGGCCCCCGTAACTGACTCGACAACTCCGTTGGGCAATTTTGTCACCTAATTGCCCTCCAATTCACAACCACGACATAATTGTGTGACTAATTGCTTTTGATTTTGCTCGCTTGACAACCATGATGATATAAAATGTTATGTAATTGGCCCGATGATGAATAACCGAAAACAGACTGTTCGCCAAAACACCTTTTTACTTCTAATGAACTCATGGGGCTATTCGAATCGTTGAGCAAAACTCATCAACTGGATAGCACCCAAACCAAGAATTGACACCAGGTTCTCCATGACAGGGGGACGTTCCAAGGTCTCTGTTGCTGCGCTTTTAGGGGAAACGTTCCACATCCGAAGGTTACAAGCGTTAATCTGCAATAAGGTTAGGACACAAAACACTCTCAGCAAGATGTTGACATTCGTAGGTGAATCAAGTCGAAAGTTCATTGCAGGAGCGCTGACGGACAAATTGACGCCGGCTCCTTTTTACTTTCACAGTGTTCCAATCTGATGACAGCGAAGGCTTCCCCCGAGATCCGATTCACCGTGACTGCGTCTACCTTTCTTGAACGATAACGTCGGGCAAAATGAGTCACCTAAACTATTTCGGGTAGATTCGACCCCTGCCTGGGTGTCCTGCTCTATGCTGTATGTTTCCCATCACAAAGGTTGCAAAAGCTTTGACGTGTTTCTATTGCTTTATTGTTTACAACTTTGATTCATTTTGCCATGTTCAGTTCTCCGGAAATTTCCAAGTAAGGACATTTACACTGAAATTCTGCAGTCAGCTCAATCTTGCACACATCCCTTTACAGTAATAACAATTGAGCCGTGACCTTCTGATCCTTACGACGCTCTTGTTCCCAATGATTCAGTAACGCGCTCAGTTGCAAAAACTGTACGACGGTCCCAGTGATCTGATCTCTGTGTGTGGTGAAGAATCCATTAGGTAGACGACCACGGTTGAAGAACATGAATTTTTGGTACCTTTCGTTTGCTTGATCTCCACAGAATCGTCCAACTTCCTCAGTCCATCTTGTTAATTCGTTTTCTACCTCAAACGGGGCGAAACGAAGTGCATCGAGCACCCATCTAGTTTAGACTCTACGAGCGTTCTGGAGTACTGTCAGCCGGTATGGCACGTTCGCAACCAAATTTGCTTGTCTGGATAACCTATGGTGTGGCTCATATCATTAACGTCGACTTTTGCTTCAACTATGCAGCTCGTCAGTTCGGTACTACCTCTGCACCCTTTAAGTGTAGGGTACTGTTACAAGAGTTACAGAACACTGCACCCGGCCCCACCCTTGGTGGCGGGTCGTAGGCTGTAATCGGAAAGTTCACGCACCTTGCGAGTTCCATCACCATTAATGGAGCTTTGTTCAGTCTCGTCTGTAAATGGTGCACTGGTAGCTGAAGTTGATAATAAGCCTCGGTCGACGTAGATACAGACCTCCACCAATAGGTCATCAACATGAAGAACCAAGACTGAACAAATAAATCAGAAATGGTAGTATTCTTACGTACTTTCAGTCATGACACTAACCCCATCGTGGATCAATTCTCCGATCAAATAACTCTTATTATGTAATTTGATAGTCACTTTCAACTAATACAAAATGCAGTCGGACCGAATTAATTCGACAAGCTCATCAATTGCATCACAACATTAAGCAATGTACACGGCCAAAAACTACCAATATAACTTATGGGAATCTGAGGAACAGTCAGATTCTGAGTTTGGTTTAATCAACTTGATGAAAAGTGTAACACCGGCTCCTTACATCCATAAGACTGACACGAACCACTCCCGAGGAATGGCAATGGCACTCAAATGTGTAAAGGTCAGATGAGTTATTGGTTTTAAACCATCAGGTAAACTGAGCGTATACGTTGTTTTAGTTTCAACCGCACACAACACCGAACAAATGAACAGAAAACGCATGAAGGAATCGGAGCACAAAAAGCAGGCTTTTGTACACACATTCATTTTGCATTCCGACAGACCGATCGACACCAGATTGCTAAATTCTCAAAAGTTTTCTGGGCATCGGTTATGACAACCGAAATCCAGGATCTCCGGTGGTCAGATGCAGTAAACGGGTCAAAGATATATACACACTTATCGACTGCACTTGTTAGTAGAAGCACGGAGAATGTCGTGATCTGCCATTGTACTGGGTGATGAGTGCCACAAGATTAGCACAATGGCTCAATAACGTGGAGGTGACTCTGATAATCGTAAACCATGGAGGGTCGAACTGTCCGTTACCTCAGTCACATGGCCACCTATTCAAACCCCGACCACCTGCAGTGTTCCAGTTTGGGGTTCAGTTGTCTAACAGTATTCAGTCCACATGGAAGCAAATGTGTTGCGGTGCAAAAACTAGCAACCCGGTTCGAACAAACCATGTGGTGATAATAACGCTGGTTCCATGTAAAAAAAACCTAATGACCTAGGCGAATATTCCTGGAATCATCAATTTTTCCTTGTTCATTGTCATCAACTACCTGTGACCAGCAGATCAACTGGAATGAAATAAAACAGGCATATTCATCAATTAACCGAAACAAGAGACAAGTAGCCAGTAACCCAGTCAGCTAAGAGGAACAAGCCCAGAAAACAGAATTCATAAAAAGAAACCACGAAGCGACGGTACGAGTTGATGATACCAAACTTCATGTTTTCGTTCGTAATAATTCACTGTTTAAACATAGCCAGTAACTTTCCTGGGTACGCCGTACTGCAAATTAATACAAAAGAACAATCAGACGAAGTTAACAGACTGCGGGCCGGAGATGACAACATTACAGACAGATGAGTGACCGATATATTATTACAATAACTAGGTGGTTGAATGTTGTCATCATCGAACAGAGAAAGTCTTAATAAAAATATGAATCACAAGAGAAAGTTTAAATGAAGTTAAATTGCAATGATAAGTCTGATACGCAAAATTGTAGACAGAACAGAACTCAAGTGAACGGCTGGCTGCGTGAGACCAAGTTACTTGCGATTGGTGAGCATTTGAAATCGACGTTGTAATTCGTCAAAGTCCTCGTCGTCTGCTCCAGCATCAGTTCCGGCAGCCGGAGGCTGCTGAGGAGTACTCGGAACAGGAGCTGCCGAAGGGACCGGTGGTGCCTCTTCGATTGCGCCCGATTTATCCGGGAACATAGCGGCATCGTAGGGAGGAGGAGATCCTGGATTATAGCCTGTAATGAGAAAAGTAATCATGCAATAAATCGATATCTTTACTATGAAGAAACGTAACGTGCCCATGAAACCACAGGAAAAAAGTGCGTTTAGCATATCACATACCATAAAAATTAGCAGGACCGCCAGTATTTAAAGGTTGTTGTGGTGTAGGAGGTTGGGTCGGCTCGGGCGGCGCGGGAAACGGTGATCGTTCTGGATAAGGCGCATCGATCCCTGGTTCTGCGCCATGCTCCCACGTTTGTTCCAAAGTCGTATAGCCTTGAGGCAAATTGGGAAGGCCAGCAGTTGTGTCGGGTTCGAAATCGATCAGATGTTCATCCGTTTTCCTGCCCGTACCGTCATCTCCAGTATCCGTACTCGAGTTCAGAAGGTCCAAATTGGGTTTGTAGTCAACCTCATAAGTTCTGGCAATTTCCATCTAAGTGTAATAGAAGGAGATGATCAGACTGGACTAACATAATTCTACAAACAGCTCTATGTAGATAAACCGATCCAGTTGAACACAAACAACCCAGGTCCAATATTAACAATAGAGTCGCAAGTGGGTAACGGGACGCAGGATTCATTACGAAATAGGACAGTCTTCAGGATTAATGACTCAGGTAAAATTAGATCCAGCGTGTTCAATTATCGCACTCGTGAGCAGAACTAAAGCCTTACCATGTACATTTCCACCAGAGCACGAGACGGGGCTGCTAGATCTAACTTTTGTATCACCACCGGATTGACCTTTTTCAGTATATTTTCCGAACAGGCCTCAACATACTCCTTGGAATATTTCTCCGCAAATAGGCGAACGATGGTGTTTAACTCAACCACTTCGGCATTAAGCTTCGGAGAACACCAAATAAGGGTAGCGATGGCTCCTTCCAGACCAGCATCAACTTCTCTAGAAATAGACAATATAAGATGAGTATCAAGTAAGTGACAACACTACTTTGAACTCTCGAATATTCCGAATCGTGTCAGCAGCAGATCGCAATAGGTCTGCAGAATCTCCATCACCTCAACAACATAATCCTCTCGAATAATTTGTTCTGTCTTAATGCGACAACGTTCAACTTTGCCTTGTTTTAGCAATTCCGCAATTTCTCGACGAGTCTTGACACCGATTTCGGTCTTCTTCTTTTGCAGCAGTCCCATGCGATTAATGCACAGTCTCAAATTAGATTTCAACTTGGAATAATCACACGTTTTCGTAAAAAGTGGCATTCTTTCACAATTAACGCTTCGAAGAGAAGAATATGAAAAAGAGTTAAGACCAAAGATTCACATTATTGGAAACCACCATTTTATGCACACAGAAGACTGATGGCACACAAGTGCTGTGCACCGTCCTTAATCGACAACCGGGAGTGTTTGCTGAATTGGTGTGATAACTTATAAATACTGCTGAAAATTATCCAAATCGTGACAAGGACATAGGACCTAGTCCGGGTGGGAACGAGTGACCATAACTTCAGTGGGTATCCACAACACCGGTGGCAATACATCAGTAATCAACAATTATGTCTAATTGTCACGCAACCATGAAAACAACCTCAATTAAAATAGGGCTCAAAAATGGACGACAGAGAAGTATTACTAAACCAAAACAGTCAACAACGAGATGCTCATATAATGCAGACAAACAACTGAATGCTACCTGAAAGTAGGATGCTGATGTTCGAGTCAATATTGCGGTATCGTTTGTTTGACAATCGTCTGGTCGCAAACACAAAATTCTCGATTAGAAAGTGAACGAGCAATTGAGAATTTTGTATGTAATTTCTCCGATGGCTACGACTCTAAAGATATAATTCTCTTGAACTTGCCCTTGCGCAATTCTGTGGAGCAGCTGCTCGTCCACAAGGTTACTGGTGAGAACTAAGTTGGAGCTGCAGTAAAGACTGAACTCTGAGACAAAGCAAACGCTCCACGATTGGATCCCAGTAAGTCGTTGCGTGTGCGTCATTAGGGCTAGTACTTCGATCAGAATCTACCGACAAAACAAAAAGATGTCGTTTGTCATATGTTCTAACAGATGCCGTCAAGAATGCCACCTGCTGTCCGCTTTGATTTTCTGAGGAAAATCAAAATGGTCGGACAATGCAGTGCTTGCAGGCGATATAGGAGCACAACTTGTCCGTTCTATCCCAGAAGAGAAGCGGTTGGATGATATGGTCAACGTTCCGGCACGATGTATTGAAAATGGCGATTGGTTGTTGCAAGTATACACACATAACGGACTTCAAATATCAGACTGCACAATTCGGCACAAGCGTTGGCAATGCAACACACGAGGACCGCCATCTACAGCTCTACCACGGAGGTAGACTAACTGTATCGTAGCCAATCATCACCGTACCTACTCTGTTAATGGGCGTCGTTCAATTTGGAGCAACCATCTTGAGTCAGACCATGACATTGTTCGAGCCCATTGGTTTTATCACTTGTTTGGGGACTCCCAGAACTGACGGCTAGGTCACGGGGGTGTACAAAACGGTAATCAAGCAATACTAACAGTCAAGTTACCCAGACCACAGCAGTGGCGGGAACAAGGTAGTACTGGGCACAAATCTCAAAAGTCATGCAAACTCTTGACGAAGAAGTCTATTCCAAGTGAGCACCGTATAAACAACAAAACTGAATTTCTCCTGGTTCGGCAGAACTTAGGAAGAAACGTCGATTAAACCCCCTGACTAGGAATACGAGAAAAACCGCCGTGAACTGAAACGCGAACCTGTAAGGAGTTTGCGTATGAACCGAGGCTAAACCCCCATAGCGAACGTTTTTATCGTGGAATACCCGGGTACTGTTGTCCCCGACTCGTGGTTGCACTGACAGTCAACAAGGAGTTGGTGAGGCCAACAGTAAGAAAGACGATCCACGAACTTCCGCATAACCACAACGATCCGACAAATGGGTTGGGAACTTCGAGGAACAGTTTAACTGGCTTGAAACAGTTTAATTAATTGTGGATGGTAGAGACTGTTTGGCCATGTACGACCTTCTCGACGATCATCCGTCGGAGACCGAAGTGGTTTTGGAAAGTAAATTACTTAGAAGTAATACGGCTCCAGGTCTGAAACTTCTTTCACTGGCCCTTTTTAAGGAAGGTAGTGAGAGATTATTGCCTGAATAAAAAAGTATTTCTTCGTCTTACATGAGAGACACTAGGGGCGTCCCGTGATCAGAGCATATTAGCATCTATCCACATTTTCAGAAGCGTCACTAAAATTGTGACAATCGCAGAGGTATTAGTCTGGTCTTAATTGCATCCAATATGCCCATGGATTTTAGAATGCAGAAGCGTGTACAACACAGAGCACTAAATAACAGAAAAGACATGTCTTCGACATAGTCGAAGGTGTTTCGATTAAATCTTCATCTTGCGACAAACACTGAAGCGCCAGCACTTCTTTTTCTTGTGAACGACATATCCGCTAGCATCAGGCCGAGTTTCACCTTACCCACGGCTGCGTTAATCATACCTTCAAATCCCGCCATTCACAGAGAAGGTCGACAAGTGATGTTTTATATTAGAAAGACCTTTGGTTCTGTTTGGAAGGACTGTACTCTGCGGCTGTTTAGTGAAAGAGGGTGTGTCCGAGAAGTATGTCAACATCCTGAAAGTAATTTGCTATAGGACCATGGGACAAGTTAGGGCTTATGGCAAAGCACTACTAACCTTCCGTATTTCAAGTGAGGTGCCACAAGGTTGTTCAACCTTCCTTCCGTACTCAAACTTGCAGTAAACGAGAATCCACAGTGTGCCCTGACAGACTACGAATATGATCGTGTGAAACGCTCCCGATCATTCGACTTCGGGAGGTAGTGTGCGGGTGACATTGTTCTAACTTGCGAGGATTCACAGGAAGTGCAGAACACTTTAGACACACTAATGGCTTTGGATCATCAGGTTAATACGGCTTTTGCACCTTCTAAGTACAGTTTGCTGTTACAAAATTAGCAAGACTAAGTCTGATCTTGGTTATGAGTCGCAAGAGGTAGCTGGGATGTTCATGTACCTTGGGAGCTTGGTGGAATGTCTGATGAGATCACAAACAGTATAGCTAAAGCAAGAATGGCGTCTGCCAACTTACATCAGCTGTGGCGTCAGCATGCTCTCGTTCTTTCTGTGAAAGGCTGACAGTACGATACCACTGCAAAGGCAGTCCTATCGTACGGCTAATAAACCCGATGCATCCGCGCGGAGAGTATCCAGTGTTCGTTTTCTACAATCGGTGTCTCCGAAGCATAAGCAGCGTACAGTGGGAATATCGGGTCTGCTACAACGAAATTTGCCGACATGTCTTCATAACGGACATATTCCGTTGACCTCTGAGCACATTGGTCTCGTCACACAGGCTCCATTGGTTTGGCCAAATCTTGCGAATACCAGCTCACCGCCTTCTACGTTGTGCATCGTTTGAGTGGTTGATTAAGCTTGAAACGACAGTCTGATAGCCAGCGTATGATTTGGATTCGGAGTATGAAAGTAGTTACACTGACGCCTGCTTCCGTGGGAAATTCCCGACTTCCTGGCTGGGGTCCAATGCACAAGAAAAGTAAGAATGATGTCTCTGCGGCGTTTCCAGTACCACCGGATGAAGATCAAACTGGACTTTCATCCATGTCCCGAAGACCCACCACGATTTTTAGTGCTGTTCACCGTACACGCTTCAGTATAGTTACGTTCTTCCTGAGATCGGAATAAACTGCTAAACAGTTTGAACAGTGGTCGGACATAAACCTCCTAAAGTGTATGAAAGAAGGATCCTGACAATACAGGAACGTGTCTAATTTATCATGTTCCGTGCCGCGAATCCTTTTCTGACTGCTTTTTCTTGATAATGTTAGAAGGACAAGTTATATAATGGCCACATACTCTGGTCTACTTACGATTTGCCTTGACACCACTCACATTGGATATTACGAAGACGTTGCCAGAATCGCAACGGAGAGACGTGTACACGTGGTCATTGTTGGTGGAATGTCACTAATCCTGTGAACGTTACCTGACTGCTTAATGACAGCTTGCAAGGTTCGGGACTCAGGCGTCCCAAATTTTCAAGTAGTTCGCTAAAGGAAAGCAACCGAATCGATATATGTGAAAATTATGGTGATCGTAGGGATGATCCTCGTGGCACACACGCTGAGATAATTATGGGAGAAAACCGAAAAGATAGAAAATTTCGGTATAAAACCAACTTGAACAGAATGTTGGGGTTCTGCTATTTAAGAAAATGAGATTATCCGTCAGTGAACATCACCTTCAGTGTTGTACGCCTCCGTTTTTGCATAAGTTGGTTGTATGGCACCCAATCAGATGTCTGAGCAAAGTTAAATGAAATGATGTCTGTTGAGCTGTCCATAAGATGCAGCATGTTTGTTACCCATGACTTAATTGGGAGGAATATGTAATGATACAGGCGAGATTATTGTCTATAATGTGCTTTAAGGTATTTCATCTGTGAATGCGCTCTGTGATCTCCCGCGGGATGCACTTCACCCTATTTGATTGTTAGCTAACAGGAGAGTGTTGGTCATCGGATTTATAGATGGGATGACGATGACTCCCATGGGAGTGATGTCAGTGATACAAGTCAATCTAAAAAAATCATAAAGTAAGTGCACACGACAGAGTACACAAGATACATCCTTCAATATTCTTGGATGTAATTGTCCGAACCTATTGAGCTAAAAGGTGTAGGCTTAGAAAGAAATACTTCTAACTGTTGCACTGAGAATTCTGCGGCTAAAAGAGGTTGCTAATATTTTCGTACAGTTAGACCCTAAAAAAGCCAGATTTGTAAGCTACCGTCGTTCGCCTGACGCTAAGAAAGGATTGAAAATGGATTCTTTCGACGACGACGCATTTACTTTATGGAAAATTTTTATTGATTTGAGCTTTCTCGACCAGTTATACTTGCGCTTGGTGGCGGTTGCGATGGGTTGCTGGTCTACTTGGATTGTAAATCTTACGAAAGGTCTCAGCGTCTTCAGGCTTATCGGTTTGTTCTGTTTGATGGATAGTTGCGCGCGCTGTCGAATGTGAAGAGCTGTTAACCTACTTATATGTTACATACGAGAAGTCAGTGTTGTGTCATGTACTTTTCATACGTCCATTGATAGAGGCAGCTGACGCGATCCCCACGTTTAGCGTCGCGAACTGGTCACAGTCGGCGCGGTTGAAGTTACGGACCAACCGCTTTTTCGCGGGTCACTGGATTCAGTAACAGACGAAGACAATTATCAGAATGGAATGGTCACTGTGGGCCAGAGAAGCTTTAATGGTAACCTGGCTAACGTATCAGCTTTCGCTATTGATTAGGAGGCTGAGAAAAGAAAAATTTGTCCTGTGCAGAGCCTCAGAGCTTCTACATGTTGTTTTCTGGCCTTCCGTAATAATGTTAACGACAGGGTGGAGTGAGGGATGTTTCATGGAGCCTGTTGAGGAGGATAGGTCCGCGCGGCTTTTAGGGACGTAGCGATCACCCATGACAAGTGAAGTAAGTTAGGGTGGAGTAAATTCTTCCATATATATATATATTGTATATCGCACGTAAAAGCCACAAGGAGTAGTAAACATGCCACGATATAAAAAGTCTTGTATAAAGTGGAAAAGGGAGCAGATGTGGTGGGGGCAAAAAGAAAAAAAGTTATCACGATATGCAAAGAGACTCGAAACACGAGCGCCATTGATTCTGTTCTTCGCCATATCAGACAGCGTCTTCAACCAAAGGTGTTCAGTATTCTTCGGACCCCAGCCAGGCAGCCGTTTACGCCCTTCAGCGTCAATACCTTCATATCCCTAACCCGAATCATGCGCTGACCACCAGGCTACTGTTTCCAGCTTAATCCACTACTCGCAAACAAGGCACGATATGGCAAGCGTTGAGTTGACATTCGTAAGATGTGGCTAAGCTGGCGGGGCCTGTAAGACGAGATCAATATGCTTAAGGGTCGACAGAGTTTATCCGTTCCAAAAGCCTGTCGGCGAACTTCGTCGTTGACGTTATGGTGTTCTCACCACACGTCGCTAATGTTTCGAAGGCACCGATGGTCGGAAACGGATAGTATCAAATTCCTCCACACGAATGGACCAAGTTTCGGAGCATAACGTGCTTTTGCCATTCTCGTGGACTCCTCGTCAGCAATAGTATATACTGATAAGAGGACTACCCATGGAAGATGAAGTGATCAACGGTCTCCAGCGTCTTGCCTGTAGTAACAAAAATCGGGTTACAACGGACCCAACTATGTTACGTCACTTTACACTATGAAGTTGCAAAGCACGTACCATACTGACAAACCATGTCATCTCTATGTTGTCTGTATAACTGAGCATAAGAATGCCGTCCGTATACTCAATGGTTTTCAGTTTACTACCTAACAAAAGCTCCACTGCAAGATCCCAGGAAGCTCCGCTCGCTCATTTGAAGTGGATTAAGGAGGTCGAACACACTTGTTGAATTCCACTTAAATAAGGATCACTCGAGATTAATGAGCACTATACACTCAGAGTGGGCATACGACAACGTCAACAAACTGATACGCTGATCTATCCTCTCTGTGATGGTAACAGTCCCGGTAAGCATGTCGGGCACTTTAGGAGCAAAAATACCACTGCCGCGAGCTAAGCTAAGAAATTTGCGTTCAACACGAAAATGACGACGCAAAACGGCAAACGTGTCATCATCATCATCATCCTCATCATCATCATCATCATCATCATCAAAAACGTATCAATGTGTGAGATTGCGTAAGATAATCAGAAAAGGTGTGATGGAGAGGAAAACCATACTGGTAGAGATGGAGATTCGCAACCTGCGCGAACGTTGACTTCTGTTACTCGCCATATCAGACGACGTCCTCAGACTTTATGTTTATTGTGCGTTGGACCCCAGCCAGGAAGTCGGGAATTTCCCACGGAAGCAGGCGTCA
>LOND01002521.1:26237-49381 GCA_014220965.1 Paragonimus kellicotti
CGTTTTACTCGAACGTGATGTAACATTAAATTTTCCAAAAATTTTGTATGAAAGGAAACCGGCGTAGGCTTACAGTACATGGTCCACAATAGGGGTTTTTCCGCGCGTTCAGGGCGTTAACCCAAGAATCGCGCGTATTGATCGAGATGAATAAAAGTGAATTACTGCTTCACTCATTGTTGTCTGCGAAATTCCGTAAGGTGATCTTTGGAAACACCAAATGTGGGCAGGATTACTGAGAAAACACTTAACAGCCTTTTTAAAAACACGAACTCACAAAAACAAATCCTATTTCAGTGTATCAGGGTATAATCCGTAGTTTTGGCAATATAAAAGAAACATCAGATTTATGTGGGTAACACACACTCAGTTTGTACCCGTTATTGTGTATCTGACCACATGTGCCTCATATATTTTACTACGCCCATATGCTCCAACCATGTAGCTATAGCCAACATCAAGGAAACCGACTCTCATGCGCGGGGACCGCAAGCATTCCAGATTTTTAAATCATCAGCATAGAGGAGGACGTTGCTAGAACTAAGGTCGAGAAGGTCGTTGATGTATATATTAAAAACAATAACGGACCGAGTACGGATCCTTGAGGAACTCCAGCGGAGATCGGAAGAAGAAAGGTCCGATCCGGTTTTTACTCTGAAAGTCCTGTTGCCAAGAAAGGATGCAATCCAGCGGAGAACCTCACCTTGGATGCCATAAGCCTCTAGTTTATGTACAAGGGGACCGTGTGGGACACGGTCAAAGCTTTGGCAAAGTCGAAGAAGATAGCATCCGAGATATGGCCATTGTCTTTGGCGTCTGTCAGGCTATCCATGAAGATTAGCATATTGGTTATGCATGACCGGTCGGGAAGAAAGCCATGTTGGGGAGAAGAGAAAAGGTTTCTAAAGAATAAATGCTTAAGGATGGCGTGTTTTAATGGATGCTCTATTACCTTACATGGGATGCATGGATGCTGACAGAACCCTTTTATAAGCTGCTTAAACGGATACTCCGGACTGGCATTCTCCCTAGTGCATGGAAAGAGGCGACGGTCACGCCCATATTTAAAGTGGGCGACCGTCCCTCTCCGACTGACTGTCGGCCAGTCATGATTGGTCGATACTTAGCCGGAGAGTGACGGAATGCTAGAAGGCTGCAACCTTACTAGCATGCCGTGCAAAACAATAGAACGCCTGTTAAAGCGCGCCATCCTCAACCACTTATCAAACCGTCTTTTTCTTCTACACCAACATGGCTTCCTTCCTAACCGGTCATGCATAACAAATGTGCTCATTTTCATGGATAGTCTGACGGAGGCCAAAGACAATAACCTCATCTCAGATGCTATCTTCTTTAACTTCGCCAAGGCTTTCGACCGTGTCCCACACGCCTTCTCCCAAGAACACAAAAGTGGAAGTGTTATAAGGGTATTCAAAAGAAAGGTCTCATGCGTGGAGACCTCGGGCGCTCTTTTTCGGTGATCACAGACCTGCAGAGTAAAAACCGCGAACGCCGCAATCTAACAACCATCATCGCACTCTTGGATCATTCCTGCGGGGATTACACTCAAGAATCAGTGACTAAATTTCTCCGTTACTCGTCCATCATCAATGAGCATCCGGAAAATATTTCCAGCAACGCCCACCTGTATGCCGATGACCTAAAAATCTGAAATGCCACAGGTCCCAGTGCACTACAGGTTGATCTTGTTGCGATGAAGCGCTGGTCGGACGATTGGAGTCTCTTACTAAATCGACGAAAACTAGCGGCAAATGTCACTAGGTAGAAGCTTCCGGCATATGTCTTCCGTGATTTCAATATAGTAGCATCCGGCACCAGTAGATAATAATGAGATCGAATCTGAAGAAAGATCGTAAGACCCTCCCGCTTGCAGACGGTTCACCATGAGTAAACGTAACGGCAAAGAAAAAAGGGATTTAGCCGCGTACATTCAGATGAGCCAGAACGCACTCTCCCTCGACCATAACAAGAAGGTACGTTCAACATCCCTTTACGGCAAGCGCCTTGTATGTAAACCCGAACCGCTCTCTGGAAAGCTTGAGCTAACCGATCATAGTCTCACACCTCAGCTGAACGAAAGAATAGCTGTAGAGACAGCGATCAGCGCAGCGACCGCCTAAATAAGTCCTTGAGGCCGTAAGAAATGTCGCCGTACGCGCTCCGGCATTGAACTTTGAATCCTGATATCCCCTTGACGTTCGACACACCATCGTGGTGCATTCGAATTAACTCACAACGCTTCTCGGATAGGCGATCTCGTCTGAATCCAAATGTCATTTATCGTGGCGAATCGATAAGAACGGACTGGGCAAGAGGTCCTAAGCGGACAAGCACTAGCTTCCAGCTCCCAGCGCATTTCAGGCCGCAGGCTTTTCTTACGCGCGTATATTAACGCCGGAAAAGCCTTCCATCTGACGGTCCCACCTCACAAACTATTAAAAGACGAACCAACCACACCGCGCCAAGCAGCACTTCTCACGAGATCCCGCAATGTTACATTCTTTGTTTAGGTCCTCCTCCTATGCCACCAAGCACCACATATACTGAGTCATCTTAACTCCGTATTTGGTATTTCACTGATTATCCCAAAAGGCGGTGCTGCATTCCTGTATTCAATGATTGCCCTTTAACACGATCAAACAAAGCAAACTAGCGGACAATACTCAGTACTTCCGCGCGGGCACCATAATAAGCTGCGCTGACAAGTAACATCGGTATATTTAAAATATTAGTGTTATATATAAGGCTCCAGTGATCAGACGGCCTTGAAGTATACCGGACAGTACGAGGCATGAGAGTCCGTTCAGGGTGGCACACTCGTTATTCAATGTATGTATGTTTAGCAGATCTGTGAGAAGACAATCATGGAACAACGGGTGTAACACCGTTCTTTATAACCGCAGTATCAAAGTAGGGGAAATATTACATGAGGAAAAATGAGTTTGTGACGTACACAGTTTACTTCTGCATAATACAGATACTAATATGCTAACAGCGCATTAACATTGTTTATGTTGGGGGGCTATTATTTCAGCTGACGATAATCCTTTCAAACGCCCTGAACCGCCACAATCTTGACAATGGATCTGTGTTAGCGTAAGTGTCAAGCATGTCTAATTTTCTGCACAACGTAATCTATATATGACCCCCTCGTAGCTCATTTGGGTCGGCGAAAGTGAGAAACTTGTCTGCCAACTTTTGATAGAAGAAAAGAAAAGTAAGAATGATGTCTCTGCGGCGTTTCCAGTACCACCGGATGAAGATCAAACTGGACTTTCATCCATGTCCCGAAGACCCACCACGATTTTTAGTGCTGTTCACCGTACACGCTTCAGTATAGTTACGTTCTTCCTGAGATCGGAATAAACTGCTAAACAGTTTGAACAGTGGTCGGACATAAACCTCCTAAAGTGTATGAAGAAGGATCCTGACAATACAGGAACGTGTCTAATTTATCATGTTCCGTGCCGCGAATCCTTTTCTGACTGCTTTTTCTTGATAATGTTAGAAGGACAAGTTATATAATGGCCACATACTCTGGTCTACTTACGATTTGCCTTGACACCACTCACATTGGATATTACGAAGACGTTGCCAGAATCGCAACGGAGAGACGTGTACACGTGGTCATTGTTGGTGGAATGTCACTAATCCTGTGAACGTTACCTGACTGCTTAATGACAGCTTGCAAGGTTCGGGACTCAGGCGTCCCAAATTGCAAAGTAAGTTCAAGCTAATAGCGAAGAGGCATATTGCGAAGTCGACTATTATGTGTTAAAGATTATTAGTTCGCTCGGCTAGGGGCATATGATTCTGCGTGCGAGCCACACACGCTGAGATGGACTGTATGGCGAGTCGAAGAGATCCCAGTTAAAAGAGTCAGCAGACTCTGACCCCAGAAGTTCTGCGTATTTAAGAAAGTAGAGATTAGTCCAGTCCAGAACTCAACTTCAGGATTACCTTACGCTCGATTTTTGCTAAGCCAGCGCCACAGCAGAATTGTTAAACAGGATTGGCCGCAGGCTTCCAAGGTCCAATGGCTTCCCAGACTTCACCCTGAGAAGCTGGGTTTCGCATTGGTCTACGAGAAGTCAAGGAAGAGTTCGACTCTGTTGGTGCGACTGAGGCCCGCCTATCGCCCCACGCTATCAGGGTTACTAAATGCGGTTGCGCGTTGGGACCGGAGTATCTCGGACGTCCCTTTATTGCTAGCTGACAAACCAGACGAACACATTAATGATAGTAGGGCTGTTTGATAACTTGCAACGGACGCATCGTACCTCTAGAACCCCTGGGGACGTATGACAATGGCTCCTGCTAATGGGGCCGACGATCACGAAGGTCTGCTCTTATTATTGTCATGCACCGATTTTGATCATTTTTGTAGGCACCATATGCATTTTTGGTGCCAGATAACGGAATTCAGTTCCACCGCAGCTTTCTCCATTCATATGAGCCGTTTCGCTTGACGCCTCGTTTGGGACCTTCGTTCTCCCCAGGGGTAAATAAAAATGAAACCCTCTCGATCACTTCGTTTAACCTGCCGGCAATATGGCCGCAACGTTTTCGGGAGTAGCAGACTTTCCGGTCTGAGGCCATAGCGTGCCGTCGAATGCTTTCGGAAGTCTGTTGGGCGAAAGCCAAACGAACTGATCTAGGGTGCCAATTACTCTCAACGTCACAGATCACCCTGAAACTGTGCGGTCTATAGCTTCCGGAAGAGTATCGATTTTAATTGCCTCTGCCATGCATAATTTGGTAGCGAGGAATAAGTCTAGATGAGATGGATGGTGTCGTTTCCCCCTTTCGGATGAGTTAATCCGTCATGTTCGTGTGAATACCAAAACGAAGATTTCCAAGGTGCGATTTACGTCGCATGTCTTCTGGGAGGTATTCTGAATGGAGGGCACAGTAAATGGAGTGATGTAAGTCAATGCGTACCGCACGCGGTTCGCTTACCGCCGATGTGAGGTGGGCTATCGAACGCTTATTCTCGAGGCGGCAGCTAGGCTTTTCGGTCGGATCGGGTGTGTAGGATGGATGTCAAGGAGAACAGTTTTCATCCGCCGCAACTTCGATATCGATCGACACACGGACTAAGGTGAGAGGCGCGGAGAAGGTCCTATATCTTCGAGATGGTATTCGATGCATAGTACCCATCCGTGTTGATGTTCAGCAGAATGTAATATGTCATACGTACAAGGAGCCTGACAGTAGTCTAGCCAGACGCCGCCGATCTCATTCACAGGACGAGAATAGTTGGAAAGAATACTGGCGAGCGGTATGTAGAGTGATTGCCTGATTTGTTACAAAATTCTCCCTAGACGTATCTGACGCGAAGTTTTCCGTCTGCATATAACTCTATCTACGTTTTGCAACTTAGCCGTCCTTACCCGCAGTACATATCCCTCTACTCGTTTAGAAGTCACCAAATAACCAATTCGCTTTTGTTTGGCGTGCACCGCAGGAAGTAAACTTCTGCCGTTCCGTTCCAATTATCAAAGAGACTTTTGAGGTAATTTTCTATAATAATTTTTTAAGGCTTATTCAACTTCAGCAACGGGTGTGATGTTTACGGCACGTTTTTACTGTTGACACTGATCATTACAGTTGAGGTATGCAGTCGATTGTTTTAAACATTTCACTGCTTAAAAACTGTACCATAGAACATTTAATCAAATCCCGTTTTGAGTTCGCTGGTCGGTATTCGTTTGTGTGTTACTTAAAGACGGCTCGGTTGTGACAGTTTTGCTCTTCGTAACGAGTACACGTCTGCGTACGTTCCGTACGTCCGATCTCCAGCGTGAGATTGTAGAACCCCACAGCCTCCTCACCAGAAGCCACTCTGCTGATGAAGTTAATTTTTGAAAGTTTCAAACCCCCGATGATTATTACTCAACTGTTTTTGAGCGCAACTGCTAGACACATAGCTGTGTATGGGGTCTTGAGCCAATCTGTTGACATCAGAGGTGGTCTACATATTGTTATGGTGGTCAACCTGACGGAGCCGGAGGTAGCTAGATCCATCAAGCGAGACCGAAGCAACGCAACTAGGGAGTCTTTCATCATTGGGGCCGTTACATTATCGGAAACCTGAATCGCCCCTACTCCTACGCTAACTGTCGGTGGGCAAGGTGTAATAATCTGATATGTTGATTTCCTGGTTGGATACTCGGTGGGTAAGCCACCTCTCAGAATTATTGATAATTTCAGGTTTCTTTGATTCAGCGAGTTCTTGTAGCTCTGACGGCTTGGTTCAAGGGGATTGCGCACCGATGTACTTGTACCGTTAACAGGGTAAAGATACACGAGTGTCAGTCTCCGTCTCCTGAGCAGCAACAGTAGAAAGATGACTGTTGTACGAGTTAGCTTGACTTCTGTGGGCCTGGCGTCTGAGGTGGAGTGGAAATGTCACAGGGCCCGGCATTGGCTCACATAGAAATTCCGTACACAGTATTGAGGGACGGAAAACGTCTGGTCCGTTTTCAACTTTGAAAATTCCATTTTCAAAGAACGACAATCCAGCAAACGACCCCCCTTTAGATGTATTTTGCAATCATTTTGTGTTTGAGGAGACCATGCAGTCTAAGGTCGAGAATTTCGGTGGATTCGGGAAGGATAGCACCTGAGACGAGAAAATCAGTCTCTGTCTTCGGCGTGCGTAAGAATACCCGTGAAACTGTGCATGTTTGCCACATGTGACCGGCTAGAAGGAAAGCCATAGAGGATGGAATAAAAAGGTAGTTGAGTCAGAGGTGAATGAAAATGGCACGCTTTGATAAAAGCCCCATTATTTTACAAAAGACTACGGTAGAGCCGATCGACTGACAACCATCTAAGCAGTGCCGGCCGCACGCTTTGAGGATACTCGTGAAACTGCTATCTGTACAGGCCCGAAGGGGACTGCCGAATGGGAAGTGACTGTCTAAGCAGCTTTCAAAGGCGATTCGCCAAACTAGTTTCTGATTTCTTGAGAACCTTGGGACGAACCTTGTCTGGATTCATTGCATTTTGTTTGGTAGTTTCGAGGAAAATTAGCTGTGAAAAGTAGTTCTCAAAAAAAGAGAGCGGTTTGCCAGTCTCTGTCACATTCAGAAACACAGAATAGCACTCCTTAACTAGTTGAACGATAACCAGGATGAAAATAGGAGCTTACTTATCCGGAGATCAAAGAAAGGTAGCAGAAGTCGCGCGGGATTCGGATTCGGAAAGAAGCGTAACTCCTTTTGAATTTTTCGCTGTTTCTGTGATTCTGATACTTGACTGTAGAAGTTAGTCTTCTATTTCATCTCTGTTTCAATGCATCTAGAGTCCCCGTAGTTGGAGCCCAGGTGATCCATAGCAAGAACATATGTAGTCAAGCTGGTTTAAGATCGGGTTTCAATACAACACTATCATACGAAGGAGTGAAAACTGTACAGTAAGGTGGAAAGGAATACATCCGAAAACTGTGTAACTTAAGGTGCTACTGCAGTCCTAAATATACTTAATATGACTAAGAATAAACGCACACTAAATGAACTACCGAAAGTTAAATTGGTACGAGACAACTTGGGTCAAGAAGGTAATGACTGTGCGATGCGCTGGTAGAAGGTTCAACCCTTCTTTTAATGTTTCTGCAGGTCTGGTACTTAACTATAGATGTAAGTCTTTTTTATCCTTCACCACAATTTTTTTCTTATAAAAGTATTAAGCCGTTAGTTGCAGTTAGCGTAGCAATCGGATACCGCCATGGCTTTATTTACCAGTTCTGGCAATCGTGGCACACCTATATTGCAAACAGGTCAAGCATTCTATTTGTCGCTGGTGTACCACGTTTGTCCGCGCGAAGGACCCTGCGCTACAATGCTTTGGCTGTAAAATCTGGTCTAACATTTTTTGACTTGGCGTCCCTCCAAAGACACACAATGCATTAAGGGTATACAATTTGGACTACATCCACCTCAACTACGATAGTTATTGATATTCTAGTTAGGTAGGCACTGCCCGCAGTTCGATGGCTGCAGCTGGCGGGCCAGCGTGCAATAGCAGCACGCTCCGTGATGTCGCTGACGGCTCGGGCGAACATTACCCTACTCAAGGCGTGACATCCTCAAATGAACATGAATCAAGCGGTCTAAATGTTGGAAAAAGTCACTTTTTCCCAGGACTTCACTTTAGTTGCCAAGACGAACGGATTTTCATTTTTGGGAATTTGAATGCTCGCCAGAATTCTCGAAAATTCGAGAATTCACGCTCGCCTCTGATTGGTCCGTTGAGTGGCCTAGGCCCAAGGCCGCTCAAAACCTATAAATACAGTTGCTGTAAACCACTATTTTGCCTTCGGGCTGAGCAGCAAATATAGCTCGTTTGAAGGCCGTCTTCTTCCTTACTTGTTGGGGGTTCTAAGTTGCGAGAGTTGGGTTCCGATATTTGTGCTCTGGTTTTCGTGCGTTTTGCGATATCGTCGGACTTCGTTTGTGACAGAGATACTCTTTGCGTTCCTCGCGTTCGTTCTTCTATTCCTCTCCCGCAGGATCATAACAGGTTGGACACCTCAAGTGTCAGGTGAGACCGGTGTTCAATTGTCGTTGTGTTCAATAGACACTGACCTGCCTGTCGTCAAACCTTAGCATCCTACTGCCCGATCGGGCTCTGCAATAGTACAGAACCTCCCAGGATGTCTCGATTCGTTTTTTCAGCTACGCGATGAACATGATTACGAACTTTGGTTCGCTCTCCGTGTTCAAATGCGAATCAAACCTCAATGTCCTATTTCCATCACCTGTCTTCCAAATAAATCTGGTTCAGTACATGTAAACAAACCGAGGCCGGAGCGGATTTCCTTTGCAAGTGCACTAGAAACTGATGGGGGCTCTCCTAATAGTCTTTAAACCATGCCTCTTCAGCGATGTCTCAATTTATTCTGACATACCTTAGGCTGAGCGACAACGGAGAAACCTAGCTACGAAAAATAAAACCCCTGTTAACCGTACTGGCAACGTACTCATCAGAAATGGCGTCCTCCGCTGTCGCTCATGTACTATGTATCCACTGCTGACAGTAGACCCGTGGACCTCTGCTGTCTGCAGAGAAGAGTGTGCTCATGCTGCTTACCTTGACTTCTCCAAGGCTCCTACACGTGTGTATATTTCTGTCCAACTCTAAAAGCCGTTAGTAATGAATTGCAAGAAAATCGTTAGTAATAACGTTAGTTAAAGTCTCAAGAGCAGTCGTCTCCGCTGGCTCAAAGCCTGTTTGTTATAACATGCAGCCGGCCGTTTCTACTCCGATTGTCCGTTGCACTTACGGACCAACTTTGGGGCAACGTGGAGACACCGGGGGACAGCGTTCTTCCGAAGGAGGGGTTCCAACAACAATCCTGTAAAAGGAAACAATACAGACAAGCATGAGCCAAAGGCCCAGTAAGCCATGCACACGACTTACACAAACGGAAACTAAAACGGCGTCAACAACACAGCAGCACGCCCCGTCACACAATTCAAATTCAACCTGTGCGCGCTTGCTGGTTTCGACCGCAAGTTACACTATCAATCCGTTCCTGTAGTATTAGGTTGGGTTCCTCGAAATCCTTCGCCAGACTCGGCCTCAGCGGAGTCCCATAGGGCTGCATCTTATGAGCACCATTTTTCTCAATTTTCACTGGACCTGCTATCTGAAGCGCCATCTCCTTCAGTGTGGCTTGCTGATACTATTTAAATAGGATGTGTTGTCCGTAGTAGCTCTTGACGTGAGCTCCCTACATGCTGATATTAGCGTATAGTGGTCTGAAACGAAATTCATCGAGTGCAAAATTACGCACATCATGTATACGCATGGCTTCTCTTACTCCCTCGGCGGAGTACAAATAGTCCATCTAATACCGGCGTTCGCGATTCGGGGGATCCCAAACAATCAATACAGATCTCTGCTTACTCTTGCGAGTACCAGCTTACTTAGCAAGCACTTCTTGAAACCAGACAGCCAGTACAGCAAACTTGACCTTAGGACAGCTTCTCAGTTCGTGTCTGTGAAGCCTGGAACTCTGTCGGAAAATGTCGTAAGTGCTACGGTTGTGGCTGCGTTCAAAGATTTCTTAGATCGGTGCAACATTTCTTGATCGGTGTCGTATCTCGCCTCATTACACAAAGTCACGCATATTTGTCTGTTAAATATCTCATACCTGGTCGTGCACATTCATTTGCATGTAGATCTACGTGAATACTAGCGAAAGACACGCATTCATTCTCCATTTCAGCCCTCCGACAAAATCAAGAATAATTACGACATATAAACATCGCTGTGGCGCAGAGGACACATGTCCCGGAGAAACGAAACCACCAAAAACCGTTGGTTTTTACTTTCGTCCGAAGCCTATTGAACCCATTCAAATCCTCTTGTTTCTAAGTGGGCACGTGTGTCTAGGTGAGAGATTTTCTCGTCTGTCTTCTCGGTGATGTCTTCCCTTCTACGAGTCTAGTGTGCTCATGAGTTTCGAAATGTCACAGGCGTATTCGATGGTGCGAAACCTCAGAACCGAAACGGGTCCAACAATGAAGTGTAATGGCTGACTGCCCATCGCCAGCGTTGTAGGAAGAACTGATACTGCGCGTAGCACAGACTATCCGTAGGTGTTTTGCCGCACTTTTATTCAGTCAAACAAAAATTTACAGTGCAGCGTGATGTAACATTTACGCCATATTAGTAAAATGGAGTAAGAAAAGATGAAACCTCATGCATGTATTCGCGCATAGACTGAACAGGGTGATAACCTACATGTGCACACACTTTCAGCTTACGACCGTTTACGCCCATACTGCCTGGGTAAAACGATAGAAGAAAACGAAGAATATCTCATCTTCATACTCACAAAAGCGTATTGCAATATCAACCTGATGCCTGTATGTTTTCCGTCGTGTTCCAAACAGTCCTAGTAAACCACCCAATAGCTTTTGTTATAAAATACTTCTAGTTGAATATCACCCACAATTGATCGCAGCTGTCGCATTCCCATAGACTTTCCAGTCGGCCCTTTCGAAAAGAAGCACTAGACTCGAGTTTCGCTCTCATTAGAGCTCGTCAGTAGTGCATATACTCGCCCCCCATCAGCAGTATAAAGCAAGTCGATTTCATTCAGTACCCCAGCTGTGTAGAGCAGATCCAAATAAAAAATCAACAAGGATTCTATGTTGATTTTGATAGGGTCCGTTAGATTATTTGTAAGATCGACGTGCTTCGTTTGATTGGTGTTGTAATTTTGCCCTGTTTTTCATTATCCTCCTGAACTAGAGTGCATTAATCATTTTTCTTCCGATTTCGGCCACTGCTACCGTTTTGTTGAAGGCTAGTCAGTCTGAGCACTTTAAAATCTGAGTACCAAAATAAAATATTTTCCTTCCATATTTCCTCCCGCGTAACTTAGAATTCCTATCACTTCTCGATCCGCAAAAGTCGTTCCGCCCTTACCCAACTAAAAACTCTTTGGTTTAGGTAGCTCGATTCCGCTGCATCATCTCCATTACTGAGCGACGCCTAGTAGTCTAGTTCATTGTAAGGGCATGTTATACGTTTAATTATTAAAGATATTTAATTCCATGGTTGACAATTCTGCCGTATGACTATTCAATCAGCGCCGCACTAAATCCTTTTGCCGCGAGTGCTCCTTATCAACCGTTCTGAAGATAAATTACCTTTTCCCCCGTTAGATATTGTGAAGGGCATTTATTAGGTCACCAAACACCCAAAACTGCATGTGAAGTTGATTCGGTGGTGACGCAATACCCGGTTATGAAAAGCACGACAGTCAGTCCCAATTTTTCGCACTCTTCCATCAAAGATTTGCTAGTCTGATGAATTATACTGACCGATACTAGGGGTCAATATCTCACAAGGACTTCCATCAAAAATTACATAGTAAAACCTAGTAATCCAGCAGTATGGTATCTATGAGTCTAAACAGTTCGGAAACGGTTATTTGGAGACAGAATGATATTGTTCTAACTATCCTAGAAGTTAGAACTGCTGATTAGATAAGTAACCGCTTCTTAGAATAACACATCGTCGACCGACATTTGTCGAAGATAATTGAGGGAAAGCAGGTTGAGTGTATAACTGACGCGGACAATCAGCCCACAAACGTGGTAATACAGCTTCGACAGTTTGTCATGTTGATATTCAGTGTGAAATATAAAACAAGCTCAATGTGGTCGCGCATTACACTTTCATGTTTATCCCCCAGATCGTGCAGAATTGAGCATTCCTGCGAGAAAGAGGTACGGACTCCACTGTTAGTCGTGTAGTAACTTGAGCGATTCACGTATTATCACATCGTTACACGATTTTGATAGTCCAAGATTACAACATATGGTGAGCTCAATATAAGCATGTTGGAAACGTATACGAGAGTTTGGAGCCTATCTTCGATTCGTTGTAACTATATATCATAGCAAGCCTGCGACTGATATGACCACTGTACTCAACGGTAGTCATCAGATCTATAGTCGTAGTTTATTTAACATTAGCAGACGGCATGCCATTTCGCGCCTAAATAGCTCTTCCCGATTTGCGTCGACCTCGATACAACACACATAAGAATCCCTGCCGAAGACTGCGATGTCAGGAGTTATCCCGCATAAAAATTTCACCATGTATTCCGCTTTTTTACTTTGGTACTTGGTGCTGGGAATAAACTCAACGAAAAGTGTGTTATTGACACGTCTGTTTGTGGTAATTGACCGACAATCAAAAATCACGATAACCTGTGCTGCTTTTAAAATTTTGTACCGTTTCTGTTGTCTTGTTCGTCTGCGTGTGATATTATTACTGTGTGTTGATGCACGGACGCAGAACTAATGTGTGTTAGTGCAGAAGTATTAACCCACCATGAAGTGGGCTCATTTATCACATTAGTAGCAAATGAAATGTTTGTCTTCAGAACGTGTATTATACTGCAGTTTTCACGGCAAATATTTTAGAATGGTGGGTTTCACACTTTCTCAGAATTCCAAGACTGCCTTCAAAAGTACTTGCAGGATGTTGTTCCTAGTTGCCTTTGTGGGATCAGCCGGAAGTGGAGAACACTTCTGAAGTAAGATAAATTAGGTTGGCACGACTCCATGATAACCGTCTGGATTCGTTGTCGCCATACTGTTGTGACCGCAAAGACGCTTGACCAAAAAATTCGTTTACTGCATGAACTCCGTACAAGATCATGTTAAACATGGGACCACAAACGTGTACACTCATTTGCACGGCTGATATGCGTTCACATACATTGGGTGGCAGTACGTTGTCATTCGCCCTGGTGGCACTTCTCCCATAGCGCGTACACACTATTCCAATAGTCACTTCTGGTCCGTCGTCTTCCCCGTTGTTTCCGAATGTCGATTGTGAGTGGTATACTACTCACAACGAAACTGCCTGTTACACAACAGTACGAAGCATGGGTAGTGTGGCGGTCTATGCAGAGGTACGCGACGTATATAATGAGTTAATCCTCGTCAGGTCCAACAGCTCACTTCTCGCGACACTTGTTATTTGTAATGTTTGTTAAAGGACAAATTCCTCTGACAATCGGTATCTATTATACCGAATGGCTACAATACACAATAAGCAAGAGTAAGTTGCACTGTCATACATTATATAGTGTAGGTTCAAACGTGACTTCAACATCATCGGCTGAGCCGGTGGAAGATTCGTGAATTACTCGTCGCGCTGCTGACTTTGCATCAAGATAAAGTGGGCCATTCGTCCACAACGCCATCTGTCCACCTTGGCAATCGCATGGATAATCGGCTTCAGAATGCCAACAAACGGATGACCATCTAGCCACTGTCATTCAGAAAATAAGAATCCACAGCGAGTGGCTAATGTAGGAATCCGAAACGCACACCGCCTAAAGAGGGGATTGTCGTGAGGTCGTGGATCTTGGTTTGTACGTCCCACAACGCAAGACTACGTTCGCCCGTTGTCTGGTTCAAAAACATCCTAACGGACGGACTATACGACTGCATTTTGAAACAGTGGCTAGATGTAATGTAGGCGGTTCCATCGTGATCATCTGGAACATTGCAGCTGCGTGAACAACATGATGGCAACGTCTTCATCGTAGATATCAGGCGAGAAACCTGTGAGTGTCATTTTTCACCGTTCCGTGTGGGTACCTCTTATCCACTTTTTCCCGGCGTTTCGGACACTTCCACTTCCTAAAGTAGGGCTTTTCTGTACTGCTCATTTTCGGTTGTGACTGTCACATCCCCATTCATTTTACTTGGTTGGCGGAGTGTAACTTACCAGTCCGAACATCGATGGACCCCTCGCTGTGACCGAGAGCGTGCCTGGAGAGCGGCGAGCAGTGATTGAGGGGGCGCCGCATCATCTTCTGGCGAAACCATATGACTGCAGCAGTTGCACAGCAGTGACCTCCTTTAATAGCATACTTGCCAGCAAGACGATGGAGCTTTCGAATACTTTCGTATCATTGTCCAACTTCCCCATTGGCCCATCTACAAGCAATAAGCAGTCAAGGTGGCTGAAGTAGTCTCACGCAGGGTTGTTTTGTGAATATTGCGGTGAACCCGTACGGATGGACAGCTACCGTTGTGAGGTCCATCAACGAATACTTCACTCGAAATGCATTCAGACGGTCATCATGTGCCACCGTCTATTCTGTAGCAAGCAGCTTCAACCTCTGTCACTCGGTAGGCGGACGGCTCAGGTTACTGATGAGTAATCAGATATTTGGTGGATTTTAAGTCCAACATTGCTCGCATTCGATCGCAGCTATCGCATTTAACTAGTCTTCCTAACCGGCCTTTTTCGAGAAGAAGTGCCAGATACACTAGACTTTACGTTTGTCAGTTCCACCAACTTCACCTGCTGTTCTGGTTCCTCCGGTGGATATGAAAAAGAGGTTCTGTCCGGCGCCCGTCGTAGATGTCGACATAGACCCGTCCGTGTAAAACGTGCTGTCTGCACACCAGCCCGAGTTCGCGTGAATCGGTATCACCTGGAGCGATTCATCTCTCAATGTCATTGAACAAAGTGAGTTCATTCACAGTTGCACACTATAGTTGCGCTTTGTCTGATAAGGGGCTTTGGTGGCCCGAAAGTCATCCGAAACAACGGCTATACTGTCCACTAAAATAGCCGCGCGTAATGTTTGGCTCTTTCTCATAGGCTCTAAATGGACCACGTGTATAGACTTTTTCACGTTTTCCGTTCACAGTGACTCTGTTCGTCAAGTTACGTAGTAAAGCGTAGATTACTGTTCAATATCGCTAGCTAAGTAAGACAACTCGATGGATCAGATAAGTTTTTTGACATGATGCGCCGTGCGATGTCCTTCGTTTGTTTATAGAGCGTTGTTTGACTTCACTCATTTTGCAGGTCACTTCGGTAGCATTTAAGCGTGTGCCACGTTTAAGTAGTCCCACCGTTGAGTGTTAGATTATGCTAAGCCAGACATTTCTCAATTGCCGCACATCCGTAGACTCGCCAGACAACACGATTGCCCAGGTAGCATGACCGTGTTTTGCGTGTCGTTTGACCGTTTTATGGGTGTCTTTTGAGTCAACACTTGGAAGACACCGAAAAGAGAGTCGAACGGAAAATTTTCGTAGGCATCATTTTGTGATGTGCATTTGCCGGCTCCCTTTCTGGAGGAGTTCATTAACGAACACGTCATGTTTGCTGGCTAAATCCCAGTGCGCAGCGTTGTCACTACTTCAGTGACAATCTAAAACAAACGGTGTTGAACAGAAATCCCGTAATGAAAAATCATGAGGTGTTCACAGTCAATGGATATTCATTCGCCCCGTGATTCCTCTCTCTAACTTTCCTCTTTGGGTATCTCTCTCTTTACGTTCAGCGTCCATCGTTGAATATTTTCTGACACTCTACTGATACTCAGAATAGAACTAGAAGGGCAATATCTCAACTACTTTTGGAAATCTGACAATACGTTACCTCAGCAAAATAAAGGAGAGTATTACAATGATCAAGGAAATCGAACGCTTATGAGACTATCGATATGACGCTTATCAGTGGACCATCATAAGAAGGCAGCGAGGATCGATGGGTTTTGAGTTCTTGCCACGAGCACCTGCAGAGTAAATTGTAAAAGTGATCGCACCACCACCCCCGATTAGCCACTGCGATCATACAGTTGTCATTTGAACAAGCGATCGTCGCCCGTAAATTCCAGCACGATATACATGCACACCAGCATAGGCTTTCTCATGGGCGTATTGCAAATGGCCAGCTGTTTTAGAACCGCGCTCATGAAATCATGGTTATATACTGTGACTGAACTAAAATACGCTGACAGAAATTACGTTTTGAATAATTAGTCGAAGTCTTACACATTTTTATCATTCGTACAGTTACAAACAGTAAAGCTGAAATTGCTTTGCAAATGAAATTGTTGACCATCTTACGTAAAATACTGAAGGGACAGTCGACGGACGTAGTGCGTTAATAGAGCGTTTTATGAATGCTTTTCGACAGTCTTCTAGAGTGTCGACAAGGTTTTCCAAAAACAGCCGAAGATCGTTCACAGTGAGTTCACTTTTACGTTCAGATCAGGTCGGCCGCGGGAAGTTTGAACTTTCCGTATCAGTGAATGACAAGTGATGCCAAATACCACTAGGAATTTAACACATGTGCATACTTTTGGCACAGAATATTACGATAAAAGACAATTATTCCAATACCTTGCGTTTACGGTTATGAAAAGGGCTGAATCTACGTAGAACAACAGCGACATTATCGTCGGGAGGAATACTCAGTTGTCCTACATAATAAGACCTGTAGTGAGATCACCTTCGACGTCCCCAAAATCCTAAACTCCCTGCGACGTGAGAGTTGCCTTACCAGTACCACCGTGCCTGTTCACATTATCTTGTGAATGTAAATTTACTACAAACCACTAACATCAAAGTTAGTGTGTTGGCGTAGGTATCGCAGTCTTAGTCGTGGCTGTATAATGAATCCGCGCCATCTCTACTACTATAGGCTACATTCACTAGGATAACAATGTTTTAGCTGTCACCGTTGGGAACGCCGCCCAACCAGTCTGACGCTTGTTTGAATTCTGAAGGTCGACTGGAGTTTCCGTCGACATTCGTCCTCTCTGGCGGTTGCCGTGCGGTTGTGCTTGAGGTTCTCTCACGTCCAACTCCCTAGCGCCTTTAACTGTTGCGTTGAAGTCTGCTTGTGAACGGTGAGTAAATCAATAAATAAAGTTTGTTTGCAGATTCACCGTCTTCTCACTACGACTTCCGTTCCGCGTTAACATAAGGCTGGGAAACCTTGGGCGTACGAACCTAGGAACTAGCATCGCGATAGGCCTAAGAGTCAAGGCAAGTAAAGTACTCCGCTTCTATGATATTGAATCCCATTACATCCGACCACTAACTTCCAGGAATAACGTACTTTCACACGTTCGTTTAATTTTTGTCATCTGTAATGCAGTGGAATTTGCGGATGTCTTCTGTTCCCTATTTCAGAATATCAGAGCAAAAACAGTTCGAGCGACAGAACTGAACAGTTTTGTGAATTGAAACACATCACACAGTTATAATTTCTTTTGACCATTAAAAAAGCACTATTATACCAACGAATACATTTAGACTTCTAGGTCGCAGGTACGACAGAGCCATCACACAGAAGAAGTTTGAACACGTTGCTAACAAAACGAAGTGAGTGCTGCACATAAGGCCGCAAACTGTCCGCAGGGAGTAAATGTTCACGTAGATGGACCGGTAATATATGAGATTGTAATGTATTCCGGAGGGTAATTGGCGGCATATTTATAAAGCATAAACTATGCCAGTTTCGTTATAGGAAATGATTTTGTTTTAATGTGTTAAAATTGTTTATCAAGGACGTTAGGGAATCGCGATATTTTGATAACGAAATACGTTGACGAGGTAGCTGAAATATATGATTTGGTTGATAAAAGGATTTTTTGTGACAAATGAATAATGAACGTGCATAGTATAAGTTGTGTATCATCTTTCTTTAACTTTTGCATTCAATAATCAATGGAATAGTTGCTGTCGGCTGACTTAAGTGTGAGGTTGTATAATCATCACCACTTGGAAAATGGGAACAACAGATATTTAACAACATCGTGGGCCAGTAGATACGACTGCAAGGGGCGATTTCCAGGCATAAAGTGAGCCTTAGTCTGTGTGACCTGATTGCCATATTTACTGTTCATTGTAATCGGGCATAAGCAGATTTGGCGATATGGTATCAAGTAATTCGGTGAACGTACGGCTTTGTATGAACTCCCCAATACGTGAAACCTCTTGTGCCTTCCAGAGAGCACCCAGTAGTCACAACACCACGATCTATGATAGAGCCCGCTGACGTCTATTTTCAGCAGTCAGCCTATGCGCACCCTATAGTCGCAACGCCACGACCTATGGTGGAACGGATGTTGCAGATATCCATGGTCGTTATATACTTGCCGTAGACATCCGCAGCATACTGCTTCAACTCAGCAGTTGGAGTATTGTACTGGAATAAATGCCTGGAATCGCTCACTTCACTTGCAGTGAGCCGACGATTTGTTGGGTGCGCATCGTACAGGAAAGCAGTTAGGTCGTGGTTGTGCTCCAATGTAAAAGAGCTAACAACCAACATGGTTTTTCTCCTCACGACGTTGAAGCGTGATTGGCAGCATGTATCACGAGAACTATGCAATGAAAATATGAACTCAACTCACTAAACACGTCGTAATCCACGACTTTCACTCCTACGTCGCTTGTATTTGATACACCGATAGGCCATCTACCACGTAACCTCAGTAGTACTCACACTCACATTTTGGTGCTTCAAACGTCAACTGCTGGATTTTTCGCCCAAACCAAGTACGTAGAAAGCATTGTGACCTTTGATGTACCTTTGTAAACAACTTCTGAATTTGAAACAGTTCGTTCCCTTCAGAAGTTTGAACAAAACCGTTAGAACACGAAAACTGGTAGATGCAAGCATTTCGTATTGACTCATCAGTACCAAATTTACAATAACATGAAACGGTTTTTTTTTATATCGAACAGTTAGGGGGGTGGAATACATAGTCGATTGATGGGTTAGGGAAGGTCACTAAGTCCAGGGTAGGGTCAAGCTCACGAACAATTGTTTCTGAACACACAGGGCCGGCTTCAGTCGATTGATTGCGACAGCCTCAGCAAACCGCAAGAATCTTGGATTGGGATGACGTAATAAGATTCTGAATGCACAGGTCGGGTCGATGACGTGACCAGTGGTCAGGATGTGTCTTGCGACTGCGGACACTGGCTGCTTGCGTGTTTCAACGACAGGAACATTTGCCTAAATGGGTGCAGAACTCAGTATCATCGAAGAACGGCAATGTCGTTGAAACACGCAAGCAGCCAGTGTCCGCAGTCGCAAGACACATCCTGACCACTGGTCACGTCATCGACCCGACCTGTGCATTCAGAATCTTGTTACGTCATCCCAATCCAAGATTCTTGCGGTTTGCTGAGGCTGTCGCAATCAATCGACTGAAGCCGGCCCTGTGTGTTCAGAAACAATTGTTCGTGAGCTTGACCCTACCCTGGACTTAGTGACCTTCCCTAACCCATCAATCGACTATGTATTCCACCCACCCCTAACTGTTCGATATAAAAAACCGTTTCATGTTATTGTAAATTTGGTACTGATGAGTCAATACGAAATGCTTGCATCTACCAGTTTTCGTGTTCTAACGGTTTTGTTCAAATTCTGAATTTCCTGAAACCATAAAATTCGCGTCCTCAGAATATATATTTGAAGCCCTGTACATAATCCATAACCTAAAATCAAACTTATATATAATACATCATTTATCAACATAGGATGGTTAACTATTAATCAAAAATGAAAAGCTACTTCAAAGGAAAACGCATGAACACGTCACAACACCCACCATTGATATTTTCAATCTGCCTGCCAAATGAAGGACAAATCAATTACCTGTCAGTTGAAACAAATATTTCAGGGCTCGTGACCACTTCTGTCACGAAAACCAACGATTTTTTAAATTCTGGGCGATACCACTGAAATACTGTCAGATATTCACAGATCTCACATTTTATCGCTGTTTCAAGGCACATTTTACTCCCTACGGATAACGTTCGGCGCACATTACATCCTGCAGAAAATCTATTTGATTCTCCGCTTATACAACCCCAGAAAGATATGCAACCCAGCAGCGGACCAGCTCAGTACCACTTAAAGGTAAAACGTCAAAATTGGACGAACGGCTTCAATATTGCACCATTCGCTTTTCGCCAATTACTTTGTGCTCTACTGCATCAATCAGATTACAGCTTTTAGTTGCATGCGCTTTTGGGATCAATCGATGACATACCCTGAATTTCCCGTTATTCAGTCGCACCTATTAGTTCGGGCTTTTGTCTGAAGACTAACAGTTGCTCTCTGAACCAAGTTAGTGGTGTTCTGCCGTGACCAGAGCGGGAGGTTTCAATCTAATGACGCTTCCTTGGGCTGATCGTAGTACCTGATTCTGAGCACTGCCCCCACGTTTGTGAGTGACTAGTCAAATATGCTGCATTATTATCCTCATTGAAGTATTTTTGATTAAACAAAACATCTTTTGCGCCCCGGAGTTTCTTCTTTGACTACTTTCACGTGCACAATTCTTCAGCAGGTGAAGGTAATGCAGAGGGGTGTGCGTATGTCATAAAATTATTCGTAAAACAATAGAACATATGTTGAAGTCATAAAACTGGTAATCATTATCAGCTGTGTAAACTATATACTGGTTTAATTTCAAAGTTAATTCAGGAGTGTTAATTTTGGATGTTTGTTTGGCTCAAGCTGAATAAAATGATGAATAAACAATGAAATCGAGTATGAATTTACATACGAGACTCTAAAATAGGATATGGATGATTACCCAAAGAGATCCGCATAAAAGTAATGATTTATGCGTGGTGGGTTTTTTGCCAAAAATTGGTGGAATCCTCTGAAATGCAAAGAAACAATTAACTCAGCAAATTTTTTAATGGGCATGCTACTGCAACGAGACAGGTGTTTTCAGGATCCTGCAAGAATTCCAGTTCTTGACAACAAGTATTGGGGAACTGCTGACGAACAGTACATCTAGTGGGAAGGAACATAAGGCATGATATAACGACTAACCATGTAATGGGGAATGAAGGAAGTTAAGCTGCGGATATAAAATAAATGCCCCTGTACTACGGTGGGAAAACTAATTACATGGAGTGACCTTTGTTGACTTTGTTAGGGTCTGTTGCACCATTTTTGGTATTACTGTGCTTTGTTTGGCAAATCCTGACTGGTGGCACTATGGTTAATTAGTTTCCTCAAAATTAACCCGCATTAATAATATTTATTCTTAGGTCAATCGTTTCTAGCTCAGCACCCTTTGAGCAATGGCCTTCAGCCTTACCGTCTGTTGAGAGTGACATGGGGCGTCGTAAAGCCCAATCCAATATGGTTTTAACAACAAATGGCTGACGCCTGCCCTGCCCGCTGATCTACTACCAAATGAGCATCCGGCACATCACAGCCTGTTAGTAAGCTAACTTTATCTCTCCCCAACGATACGATAGGCAGACCGGCTGAGTGATACCAACGCAGAATGTCCTTCTCGGATATGGTTCCTGCTCGTTCAACCGGAGGATCTATAACACCAAAGGCCTCGTCGATCCCTTTCGAAAAATAGCACTAAACTCGAGGTTTGCTCTTATTAGAGCTCGTCAGTAGTGCATATACTCGCCCCCCATCAGCAGTATAAAGCAAGTCGATTTCATTCAGTACCCCAGCTGTGTAGAGCAGATCCAAATAAAAAATCAACAAGGATTCTATGTTGATTTTGATAGGGTCCGTTAGATTATTTGTAAGATCGACGTGCTTCGTTTGATTGGTGTTGTAATTTTGCCCTGTTTTTCATTATCCTCCTGAACTAGAGTGCATTAATCATTTTTCTTCCGATTTCGGCCACTGCTACCGTTTTGTTGAAGGCTAGTCAGTCTGAGCACTTTAAAATCTGAGTACCAAAATAAAATATTTTCCTTCCATATTTCCTCCCGCGTAACTTAGAATTCCTATCACTTCTCGATCCGCAAAAGTCGTTCCGCCCTTACCCAACTAAAAACTCTTTGGTTTAGGTAGCTCGATTCCGCTGCATCATCTCCATTACTGAGCGACGCCTAGTAGTCTAGTTCATTGTAAGGGCATGTTATACGTTTAATTATTAAAGATATTTAATTCCATGGTTGACAATTCTGCCGTATGACTATTCAATCAGCGCCGCACTAAATCCTTTTGCCGCGAGTGCTCCTTATCAACCGTTCTGAAGATAAATTACCTTTTCCCCCGTTAGATATTGTGAAGGGCATTTATTAGGTCACCAAACACCCAAAACTGCATGTGAAGTTGATTCGGTGGTGACGCAATACCCGGTTATGAAAAGCACGACAGTCAGTCCCAATTTTTCGCACTCTTCCATCAAAGATTTGCTAGTCTGATGAATTATACTGACCGATACTAGGGGTCAATATCTCACAAGGACTTCCATCAAAAATTACATAGTAAAACCTAGTAATCCAGCAGTATGGTATCTATGAGTCTAAACAGTTCGGAAACGGTTATTTGGAGACAGAATGATATTGTTCTAACTATCCTAGAAGTTAGAACTGCTGATTAGATAAGTAACCGCTTCTTAGAATAACACATCGTCGACCGACATTTGTCGGAGATAATTGAGGGAAAGCAGGTTGAGTGTATAACTGACGCGGACAATCAGCCCACAAACGTGGTAATACAGCTTCGACAGTTTGTCATGTTGATATTCAGTGTGAAATATAAAACAAGCTCAAAGTGGTCGCGCATTACACTTTCATGTTTATCCCCCAGATCGTGCAGAATTGAGCATTCCTGCGAGAAAGAGGTACGGACTCCACTGTTAAGGTTATAACACTTTCACGTATTCACACGTCCACAGGATAAGATCAATGATGAGAGCAAAAATGTCGATATTATCTTAACGAGGTTGAGACCGTGAGCAGTCTTTAGGTACACAATTTTCCTTATTACAGCAGATCTGTCCCACTAGACAGACTATATATTTGGTCGAAAGTATA
>LOND01002522.1:28370-38537 GCA_014220965.1 Paragonimus kellicotti
ACAACCGCTTCAAACAACTTAACATAACGCACCACATGCCGCAGCGGTCGTACATTACCGTAAACTTACGCCAAATACGACATCGTATGGCATTACACAGCGAGATAGAAAATACGCCCGAAATGATAGAAGTCACGGAGAACGTGTTCGAATATTTACTGACAAAAATTGATTACAGCTACGGGAAACGATCGGGGAATTACAGGTCCATTGGCACTTCATTGCTCTGTAAAGAAAAGAAATGCAGCCATCAATGGAACGAAACAGGAAACGCGAAAAACATTGATAAATGTCACCTCAACATCAATTCAACAGTTATCAACATGGTATATGGTAATATAATTCTATGACCTATGACATTCATGGATCTATGCAGCTAGTAATGAATGTTATGTTGACAAGCATTTGACACGCATACATGAGGCCCAGAATGGGACGGTGCAGTCTATGACTGATCAATGCAAGTGATCCATTTCAACCTGAACAGACATCAACATGGTATATGGTAACATAATTCTATAAGACATAACATTCATGGATCATGTTACATGACAACATAATTGTTTCACCTGTTTTCTCTCTCTCCTCAATCTCCCTATTCCTCCTCTGTCTCGTGCGTTGTAAAACCATATTTTCATCCACGTGCATGTCTTCTCTCCTGGTGTCCGCGTAGAGAGGTTTTGACAGTAGAACTTCTGCGTTGAGTTAGGAGTTTCAAAATCTTTATACTCACCTTCGATAGCGTGTCGCAATGTGCAATCCTTAAACGCTATCTTACCCTTACCACCTGCATAAGTCATATGTGGTGCCAATTCGGTGCTTATGGCTTCCCTTCATACACCGACGAACAAGTTGTCGTGCGGAGGGGGCACGTGAACTATGCAGGTAATCCATCTAAAACAGTAGTTGTAGTTTAAAATGAACCTACCACAACTTTCCTGTATGACTGCTTTTTTAAGTCGGACTCCAGGTCCTTGAATCGCGCAACAGTCTGCACGGGGAACAGGTGAGCGCGTATGTCCCGTTCATCCTGTCCAGCGGAGGATCCTGCAACCATCCGACAGCTGTCTTGACGTTCTTTTATGAACGCTAACTCTTTGACCACGTGATTCAGGGTCAACAGCATGTTGTTTTGTTGCCTCAATAGCGTGTTCAAAAATTCCCTAGGAACAGGGACAGTCGTGGAATCCACAGACGAGCTGGAGGCGGACACGGGAGAGGGAACTGTTGGAACGAGCAATGGGGAATAAAGTGAAGGGGTGGACAACTGGGTAGGAGACAATGGGGTCGAAAAGTGTCCCATCTGTGAGGTAGTTGCAGACGGAGACATTCCAGTGGGACGTACAACCGGGGACATCGTCTTGGGAGGGAATATGGGATTACAAACTGGTGTGGGTGAGGAGATGACGTCAGGGAACAACAGCGGCGTAGGGAGTTTTGGGGATGTCGTCAGACAGGACGTTGCAGGTGACGGCATAGGATTACAAACAGTCACGACAGGCTGAATGGGTCTGTTGGAATCAACTTTGTGCAAAGGAAACGTCGCATACTGAGGTTGCCTTACATGGTGCTGTATAGGGAGACATCGGATTCGTCCGATGATGATAACGACAGCAATCTTCTCGGGGGTTTGCTAAACGGTGTATTCGAAGCAAAACACGGAAAATACCTGGTGCGCTGGATTCGCCTCCCCATCTTTACAGTAACGTCAGAAGAGTCCAGGTCTGACGTACTCTCTGCCTTCTTGGCATAACGCCTAGCCTTCAAATAGTCGTCTGAAAGCAATTATTTAAAACAGCTCAACATCACTTGTTTGAAAGATAACAGTCACTGGGAATTGCGAGGAGCCAGGTGGTGGTGCTAGGTGAAGTCTGACACTTTCACCGAATGAAGGGCCAGATATACTCGGCCAGGTTGCAATCCCATTCATTATCCATGATGAGCTGAGGACAGCACAAGCCTCCTCACCTTGATCGTCGAAAACTACGACGGAGTACATCTGAAACGAAAAACGTTTCTTTTATTAACAAAAACGGTTTACAGTAACAAAAGAAATAAGTTATGTACAGGAATGTAAAATAGGCATACAAACAAAGTGTGTATCAAGCGGAAAAAGCAAGCACTTGGCCATTATTTGAGAAACGTGCGCCGTGAGAATTTCTTCACTGGATCCAGTCACTATGAACATAAAAAATGTTGCGAGGGCAGACTGTGAGTAAACAAAGGTATTGCAGGTTTACGAAAGGGGGTATATTCAACTGTACAATGTGGGGTATTAGGATGAAGTATATTTACAATACGGCAAGGGTAGTTATCAATGATGGCAACATTATTGGGGGCAACATTTGCAAACAAAACATTGTCTTCAAAAAATGTGAGCAGTGACGAAGTGCTGGGATGTTTATTGGCATACCGATATCTGAATGCAAGATAGGACCACTAGTAACAGCGGGTACGGATGTGCGCTCAGACCACCGCCTATAAATTTGACTAACAGGTTTAGTCGGACCGTGAATCATAGACTTCAGTTTGTACATAAACGATTCAAATGGGAATGCGGAAAACTGGTCGAGAGTACCGTGGTTTAAAACATCGTCCGCGAGATGAGCGAGCGAATGTACATTATACACCATCTCACCTTGACCATAAAACCGTGAAAAGTTGTACATGAATACATTGATCAACTGATTAGATAAGTCATGATAAGCACGGTGGAAAGAGGGATGACAAAAAATGTAAATGGCTACTGAAAAATCTAAAAAGTTTTTATACTTCTCATCGTCCAGAATACCTCTCAAAACAACAGGGCCTAGATAAAGTAAGAATTGTCTGCATTCGGTTGCCTTCCACTGTTTGAAATCAAGTAGCCCACGGCATTTGCGGGGAAAATCACAAGTCCAGCTTGTTCGGCACTGCAGCATTCTGGCATTAATTCGGTTGATCGCTTGGGAACTGATGCGAGCGTTCAGTGAAAGAGACCCCGAGGTCCAGTTGCTGATCAACCGACGGACCACGCCCAAGCACACAGAATGCATGTAGTCTATTGGAAAGCAGCATATCATATCAATGGGGAGGGAAGCAAACGGGGAGGCGATCGCTGAAAGTGAGGCGCGAAAAGTGGCATCGGTTCTTGCGGAGGCGCCGTTTAGAGTATACGTTACCTTGCGACTGAAGTACAGTCCTTTTTGGTCACATTTATCACACCCATAATAAGCACCGTGGCTACGTATTCGTTTAACAAACGCACGAGCGGGTGTATCACAGATGACAGCCTTCAGACGAACGCTCACGTTGGCCCCCGAGAGCAGTATTCCGGCTGATAACACACTACGCAGTTCATTTACAGCGTCAAGAAGATAACAGTTGACGTCCTCCGGTTTGCCGTTTCCACCGTAAATGCCAACAATGAAAGGCTGAGAAACGAATGGCTCGCATAGGCGACATAAGATAGGCCACAAAGTGTACCTTCCCGATTTAGTCAGCGATAAACCATCAATATTCAGGTGTATTGCAATGTCGTCGACGTCCCGCACCTGACGACACGTTAACGCTTGCTTAATGCCATTAACCAATCCGAAATGTGCATATTCACCCGGATACACATCACGTATCAACGACGTCCGCGGAGTTTCCATGAGTGTTCTTGCATCCGACGGCAGTTCAGGTAGTCGTTCTCCCAGAATTTGTAGCAGCCGACTGACGTGAACTCTGGGAGTATTACTTGAAACAACCCAATCTCGAAGCCGGTCGATAAGGTTGTTTGACAACACAGACTCGGCATCCTCACCATCGGGGGTTTGCTGCAACAAACCAGACTGATCTTCTGCCTGTTCTGGAACATCTAACATTGACGGTTATATAAAGGAAGCATTTACAAACACCTATCAAAGTGGGTGCATGGCTCTCAGCAAACTCCTGTCCAGCGGTGGAAATGCTGGCATGGAAATGTTCCATAGCACGGCGAACGCGACGATAAATGGTGGAACGACTGACTAGTGGTTCCAAACCCCGCTGAGAGTAAAATGCATTCGTTAATATGAACTCACGTTTTGTCCCGACTGCTGATGGTCAGACATCTTCAAATAAAGCAACCAAATGGTAGTGAGCGAAGATACTTCAAAAACGAAACCAGACCAAATTCGAATACAGCGAAAGTGAACGCGTCGTGCATTGCAGTTGAGCTAAACAAAAACACCTATGTGTACAATGAATGGTTTCTCATGTGTAACAATTTTCCCTTGGGATATTTCTATAACCACATTTATATAGACAAATTATAATGACGAAATCATTCCCGGAGCATTCCACTGAGGGTCTCATTGGGCGTGAAAATGCAGACGTATTTCATCCCAAGATTGACGTAATTCATCCCTAAATCTCACACCAATCAAATGCCGAGCGTATTTCATCCCGAAACTGCCGTAATTCATCCCTAATTAATCCCTAATGTGTGCTAGCAGGGAAGGTACGGCTCAGGGCTCAAAATTGTTTGTTAACATCGTTTCGGCACTTTGCAAAGAGGTAATGAGACTTTATTCCTGGCTATGACCCAAGTTTTTTAACGGATGCGCACAACCGAGTACGTCCATCTGTGCTGGAATCACTTGATATTGGTTTCTGTTTTCGAGAAAAGAGTTAGGGGCCCTTGAAGAATTATTTAAGGGATTAGCCAGATACTGGCGATAACTAGGGTTCTGGTTTGCATTATACTTCCTCGACCTACTGCAGGTCGGGAGCCAGACATTATGAAAGAACAGGCAAAGTTTCGACAAAGGTATATTGATCACAGTTTTATTCCTCGCCCGATTTTGGGCCAGCTTTGAACGTATTGTCAGTAATTTGCACATAGAGTGCAGGGACCTTTCCTAAAAATTGAGATGTAACCTAAACCTCACTCATTCAAAATGACTTCAATGACTGAGAATCATAGGAGCAGAGCCGTCAGCTCTTCGGCTTTAAGCTGGGTTCCCCTCGATATAAGAGCAGAAGTAAGCTCTTTTAAACCGTTTGCCTCGCGACTTTTCGAGAACTTGATCTGAATTGAATATTTGCCAATAAAGACCGAGAAATGTCAACTGACCAAAGAGCGCAGGGAGTGCCCGTATGCATAACCAACAGCACGGGTGACCAATTCAACTGCTTTGGGTAATGCACAGTTCAGTGTCCTAGATGTAGATGTGTATATGGATAGGTTTACCATTTACTTCACGAATTGCCGCCCCTATACCTAGCATCCTTTCAAACGATCCATTCACAACGACCGTGCGCTGGAATCCCGAAGCCGTGTTTCCAAAAGACAGCAGATGTTGAGGGCATTGCATATGCAATGGCTGCTTGTTGACCTATCTGCATGCGTGCCTGAACGTTGGGGGTAGCAGGGCCAATACTAAAAGTAAACATTGGTGCCCTCAGTATCTGCACTTTCTGGTGAAGTCGGTCAGCAAGCTGCTCTGGCTAGTACTCTCTCAAGTCTGGAAGCTTGATACGTGCTGCGCAACGGAAACGCGAATCTACGATTCTAGCAGCGTTATTCGCTTGAGCTTACCTCTAGATACACTACCCGACTCAAACGCTTCTCACTCAGAGCTTCTGGTGATCTGAGGCTGAACCCTCGCTCGACTCAAGCTCGGAGCGGGAATCGCACTGAGTTCGTTACAGCGAGCACATTAGCTTGAATCGACACTGGCCACTATATACAACAGTCTGGACGCCTGTACAGCTTGTCACCTATAATACATCGTAAAAGTCTGTCAATCAGCATCTCACAGAGCGCTTTATATTCATGATCACTCGCTACAATCTCCACTCCTGACATGCTTGCTGCAGTCACAGCCGTCAGACATTCTTCTCTACTTAGTAGGCTAGATCTAATCGGCATCAGAATCATTCATCCTGACTAGCTGTCATGAATAAATATTTTTTTCAGAGGAGAAGCGGTTGAGAGGTATATTCGGTGTCCGGCACAGCTCACTGATAACGGCGAAGGCTGCTGCAGCAATGCGCATCCAACGGTCTTCATATTTCGAACATGACACTTTAACACAGGGAGTGACACTGTGTTACGTGGAGGTCTCCTTGTGCTTCTCAGCTGTGGGCACAGGTCGATCATATAGCAGTCAGTTACAGGTTTTGCCTGCCCTGTCTTTTGGAGCAACCACCTGCACAATACCGCACCGTGCGCTCGTGTGCGCCTCGTCTGTGTTCATATTCTTAGAGGACATACACTCGTAAATGCAAGGTAATTAACTGACATTTGCGCGAGGAACGTGTAATACCAGAAGGCATTGGTCAACAAATTGCCCAGCTGAGTCCGGGTGAAAAACATAACCTAAAGAACACTGTGAACAAATGTGCAGCAAGTTTGAAAAACATATCGTAAAGAGAGATGTTACAGTAGAGAGCTGTTCGATTGCTACACAAAGAACTGTATTTCTGTCACCCACACCACACGGAATCCACACACACCCGACAAGCCTCATGAACACAGACGCTCACTCCCTGGCGACACGTCCGTCAGACTCTAAACGCAAGACGACTAATAGCTTGCGTAGATACCCTGAGCACTACTTGGTCGAACAGTCACAAGATACGGAACATACCCTTTATCCGAAGATAACCAAAGGCTTTTTCCCCTATAAGTTGGTTGTACTGGTTTGTCGAGTTGTGAGATGTAGCGCCGATATTGAGAAAGACGGTTAAACACCGTACAATCGCGTCGATCCGACAAATGGGTAGAGCTTTTGAGAAACAATCCGGGTAGCCTCACCCAAACCGTGTGGATGACGGACCCCGAAAGATCACTTATTCCGTTCCAGACGGCCCTCCGTCGGAAGCAGAAATGGTCTTGACTTGATTATTGAAGCGTAATAAGGCTCCTGGACTGACCTTCCCAGCCCCACTCTCCTCAAGGATAGCTGAGAGGGATTTCATCGGCAGAACTGACGAAACTCCTCCAGACGATTTGGGGGAGTGAAGAGGTACCTCGCGATTGGTGCCTACCAACAGTACTTCTTGTTTTCAAAAAGGAGGCCCGAATTCTAATGGACTAACCCACAGAGACATCCCGCTGTGTTTGTTCTGTGTCCGTAGTTACTTTAAGCTAGCTTAAAATGTAACGTCGGCTCAACTTAGCTCAGAGAAGAAAATCAGGTACCGCGAAGACGGAATTGATTCCGTTTCCCGGTCGAGGGTGTGTTGATCACCACTTATACGTGCCCTCGAACAAGACATTGGAAACATTCGGCAAATCCCCCTTATAGGCAGCCGACGGTCCGTGGTGTTTAGAACCTAAAGGCTGCTCAGTGTCGTCGCTCCCTAGCATCACCCTCCTCGACACTGTCTTCCTCTGTACTGCCCGTGACTCAAGAAATTTGAATCTGTGGGACATGCATACTCATTGTCATGTTGGTTTGATAACTTATGGATAACTTCTTCTCGGTCGTGCATCACTTCTGGTGGTGTTCGCCAGAGGTGTTCGACCTTCTCTTCCTGTTCATTCTTGTTGCAGACGATACTCTGGAAATTGGGCCGAGAGCCTAGTGCAAATTGTTTGAGCATTCTTCTCGTTCTAGGTTGACCACTGGAGAACGTGGATGACATGTGTTTTACTTAGCCTCTACCGAAGACATGCAGACCATGCTGAACAAGTTAAGTGACGGGGCTAGTTGTATGGAATGCACCTCGCACCTTTAAAGTGCAAATTGCGTCGCTTCAAGACTGGGACATTTCCGTTCCTACTTGACTGCAGGTAATCCACTTGAGACTGTGGCATACTTCATATACTGGTGCACTTATTTTGTGCAGTCTGTTATATTGCTGATGAGATATCCCTAAAGACAGCAAAGGCACGAATTGCCTTCGCCAGCTTCCACAATCTTTACCGTCGAAAAGACACTCAGTTGTCTTTAAAAGGAAAAAGTATTAATGGCTTAGTGCGTCTGGTTCCGCTTACGAGTCCGCGAACGTGCCTGTTCGCGACAGAAGATGACAAACGGAACTTGCCATGTTTGACCTTTGTCGTTTATTCCACCTAGCCTACATGAGTTGGACCTGTCGCATTTGCCAAATGATGCCGGTTAGCCAAGCCGTTCAGTCGGTCAAGCAGTACTTGGCACGTTTATACAATGTTTACTGAGGCCACCAACTTTTAAGTGAAAACCTGCGTTGATCGTGGCGACACGTGGTCACGACATTGAAGACTGACTGCTCGATTGAGCAAACTGAATAGATGTTACTTGTCCTGGATGGGGTTCTCGGGATCATTCAAATCGCCGGTCAGAGACGCTATCCGAGATGGCGGTCTGTCGCAGTTAGTGGAGTGTCTGCATTCTACTTATATTCAGTTACCCCGCTTAGTCATCTTTTATTAGTTTTCAACCTTCTTAGTAACGTTTTTTTCTAGGATATTCCACGTCACTGTTGAGGTGAGCGGCAGCCCGAGCCACAGTACCTTTTGGTCAGGCTCATGGCTATTACGATGATGTTGTGTCCGAAGGGCAGTTGGCGATTTTCGCCAGTCAGGTAAAGATATCGCGCTGGTGCTTAACTTACCGTCGTTATAGCCAGGATATCCAGTGCGAACAGCAAAAAATCGTTTAAAAAGCGAGAGGAAAACGAACCCACTTGGCTTGGTGCAATAGACGTAACATGAGGTCAAAGTCGAGCAGTTGAGTTGTATATGAAGTGAGTACAACTAATGACATGGACCTGTGAAGGCCGTTAAATATTCTTATTTATATCTCTGGTTGTTTGCAAGGTGTAAGCACGTCTACATGAGAACAGTCGTTTGTGTCAATTGTGTCCCTTTTTTTCTTTTTCCTTCATAGTTTTGAGCCTATTTTTCCGACTATGATTTTGTGGTAGATAAACGCGGCATAAACTACTGGTTTCGTGCTACCTTTGATGGTGATCATAATGAGTCTCCGACTGTGTAATAAGCATCCGTCAGCTATGATAAAAAATAGCGTGGCTACGTTAGTAAATCGCTGACGGCCGGAATGTTTCCATTGTCTGCGTACGACGCGACAATTGCTTTCGTTACCTGTCGAACAAATTTAGCTGCGATGTTGCGCAAACTTTGAGTAGGTCTCACCTTCACCGGTTCATGTGCGGTATTGTTCGCATTGAGCTACATACTCGAACAAGTGGTGTTAGGTCTTTGCAAGAGCAAATATTGCATTAGGCTGATCACAGTTGCTGATGATCTTCTGCGTACGCTGAATGTTGTGCATTTTCATGCAGTGCTCCTCGAAACCATTGCAGAAGGGGGTATTTATGGCGGGAGTCCGTGCCGTGCGATGATTGCTAGTCTGAACATGCGCATTCATTCTCAGCTTTTTTGCGGAGTCCCGCACTATTGTTTGCTCGGATATGTTGTCTTTCAACTTGTAATATTGTTGTCGCCTATCATGTTTCTATTGGAGTATTGCAGCTGCATATGGTTTCCCTTTGCCTGAGTTGTGTTATTCTACCACATGATTGTGAAGATTGTTTACTGTTCACGATTTGTGGTCTAGATGTGACTGAGCATTAAAATGTGTCAGGTTTACGGAACATGTAGCTTAAGCATATGATACTTTAGGTCACTTATGTTCATCATTTGCTTTTGTCGTGCTTCACTTAAATCTTGCTTTCCCAGTCCACTTGCAATAAACGTCGTCGCCCAGTATTTTGGTTTTCTGGTTTTATCATTGTGGAGATCAGGTACAGTTCTAGACGGGAACGTCCAGTTCTCTACAATTTGGTGAGCCCGAATAATTACCAATTTCTTTCAGCACTTTCTTCGGTTCACTGCAATTTGGTGAATCCGGTTAATAATCAGTTTTCTTTCAGCATTTTTTTAGGTTCACCGCAACAGATCAGTGAACCCGAAATACATTAAATCCGGTAAACCGTTTATTATATAAAAACATCAACTAAAAAAAGCTACGCGTCATGAACAAACAATAAAATTAATGTCAAACAAGTTCCCAGAAATAAAAACGTTTTTATTTCTGGGAACTTGTTTGACATTAATTTTATTGTTTGTTCATAACGCGTAGTTTTTTTCGTTGATTTTTTTATTGAGTATATATATCTTTTATCTTCGCTTTATATCACAATGGACACAGATCAGAAGCCGACAATTGGAGCAGTCATCCATTACTGTGCTCCACAGTTCTTAGACAT
>LOND01002522.1:38637-49913 GCA_014220965.1 Paragonimus kellicotti
AACCTCGTTTGAGCCAGCATTGCTCCAGCGGCTGATGGTCATCTCCAACAAGTTCATGGCATCAATCCAGTCCAGCCCCAACAGGTCCAAACTCGGTTGATCCGTGAGATAGCAGCTGCCTTTGAAGTGAAAGTCACCGAATGAGACCTCACAGGCTAGCTCGCCAGATAATCTCAGAGCACCGCCTGAAGCATTGCGGGCATTGTGTGTGGTCGGACGCACGGCAGGTCGACCCATCGTGTTCCATGTCTTCCTTGATATGATAGTGATGTCGGAGGCAGTATCAACTTGTAGCCGAACGGCGGTACCATTGAGTGTCAAGGTAATATACTTCCGCCTGGAAGCATAATCGACCAAGAATGTGGCAAAGATGGAGTTTGATTGTCGGGCCGGCTTCTGGAATCGTCGACCGCGGGACTTCGATCTGGGCTGTGAGGTCAACTGCTTGTCTGCTCGGCAATGGTCTTCCTTGTGGCCTCGACGATTGCATTTCTGGCACTTGTGTTTATGGAATGGACACAAGCGCACATAATGCCAATCCCCGCATTGCCAACAGGGTGTCGGAGGCTTTGAGGATTGCTCCTGGTTGGGTGGCCGCGGTCCACCAGGGTGAGGATGACCAGCGCGTACTGATTGAATAGTCAAAGACGTTGAAGGTTTCGATGACTGCTGGATCATCATGGCATCATGTTTGAGGTTGACCAACCTTTGGCATTCGGTAGTGATCGACTGCAGCGTCATCTCAGGGTCGTGTTCCATCTTGTTCAGGATACGAGTGCGGATGTCAGCATCTGCCGGTGACTGGAGACCACAGACGAAAATCAGCGTCTTGAATTGATCATCGGTCATTGAGGAGAGCTTGAAGCGCTCACACTCTCGATTGACGTGTCCGGCGTAGGTGACAAAATCTTCGGATTGGCTCTTGGTCAGCTGGAAACACTGATACCGGATGTTGAACAGGGATGATTGTTCACCGAAGATTTGGCTAAGACACTTGACTGTATCATTGAAAGGGACATCGCGAGCGTTCTTTGGCAGAATGAAGTTCGTATAGCGTTCGAACTCCAAAGGACCCAGTTTGCGCAAGAGCAAACGGACACGTTGGGCATCATCGGCAGCGGCCAGCTCCACCTCGAATACGTCTTCATGTTTTCGATACCAAATATCGAAATGGACCCCAGAGGATTGATCAAAATGGAACTCTGAGATTGAGTTTCCAATGGACTCGATCAGCGGCCGCGATTGTGAATTGGTGCCGGAAGCCGGACCTTGCATAGTCAGCTTCTGCGTCAACGTCTCGATCAGCCTCAGTTGCGCCTTCTCGAATTGAGCCTGTTGTTGCTGCAAAATGACCGTCAGCGCTTCTGCGGTTATTGACATCGTGGATTCTTACTGCAAAATATAGAAAAAGACCCCGTCGCCAGTTGTTATAACTGAATCCTATTGAACACGAACGCGAATAACTGACACGAACAACGATGAACGAATAACGCGATTAGAAACCCCTTCCGATTGGCCCCAACACTGTGAACGACAAGAACCAATGAGAACACGGACAAAGCAGACTCCGGATAAGCAATGTATTTAGCCACCAGACGCTTTGCGAATTTACATGAGAAACTGGTCTGTATTTATAGAAAATCCTTGACCTTGTGGCGGCGGGCGTGAGCGCGCGAAGAAATATTTGAATCCCACGCCGAGGCGTATCTCAGTAACGACTTGAGATATCGGATTTCTGACAACAGAATCGTGTTCTTCGGGTCAGGTTTACCCCGACCCTAACATATTGGGAGACAGTGGTGAAAGAAAATCGCAGAACCCCCCATTCTCCCTCTGGCGGAGTCAGCTCGGTAAACTGAATACCCGGGGACACTCAGTTCACTGTCGCTGACATCATCTGCGAGCCAGGTCTCCGTGAGAGCAAACATGTGGGGTTGTGTATCATGAATCAACTGTCTGATTTCCGGTAATTTATTAAACAGACTCAGACAGTTCGTATACATGCATTTAAGAGCTACTTCCTCGCTGGACTTTGCGAGAAAAGAGGAAGAGTGCGAGGAATCGCTTGGGAAAGAAGACCTAAAATTGAGGAGGGTGGTGGGGTTGCACTCGGTCTGTGCTGCCGAGTGGTCCTCATGACCCTCCTCTGGGGCTGCAACCGCGACGTCACCGCTTGTGCGTACGTCAACGTTTCTACGGGACGTTTGACATGCAATCTCGGTGTCGCAATTTGCGACCTTTGCACCCCTGCTAAATTCCGCTTTTTGGGAGGGTGTTTGAGAGTTTTCACCCACGGAAAATTTGACTTTCTTACCTGCTGAATGCAGGGTTTGAAGAGGAGCATTGTGCGCGGCTTGCTGGGACCACTGATAAAAGTATCCAGTGGAGCGGGCCAAAGTAATGCTTTCTGAGTCGCAGGAGGCGGCCCCAACAGGCTCCCATTATTACGAATTCTTGGAAGGAAGAACTTTCTGCGGGGCCTTTTGGTGGATTTTGGCTTAGGTAACTCGTGAAACTGCTTTTGTGCAGTTTCCGTGTCTTTGACACTTGCGCCCGGGCTTGGGGCGTCAGTCGTTGGGGTGGCGACTACAGAAACAGCGTCCCCGCTTTCCGCCACTGGCACAAACGCCTGGGTGGATACTGGAGCAGACACTACGACCTTAGTCTCCAGTTGTAGCTTCCGGTCAGCCATAATTAGTGACTTAGTCTTAACCTGCTGCTCACGCCTAGCCCTCTCTTGTCGACATCGATCGAAAGATACGCCTTTCAGGAGGGCGTTGGCAGATTTCAAAACCACTGTTTTCTCCACTACCATCTCAGGAGTGAGCGTGGCTGGCAAGGTTACCAAAAGGCCAAGGGACTTTTTGGTCGTCTTAGCGCGCAGCCTGCTCGCAAGTACGAGGTTGGTGACGTCCGGGGAGAATGAGGAAGCTAAGACTGTCCTAGCTAGCTCAGTTGGAGAAGACTTTGTGGGGAAGCGGCCCCATAAGACAACTCTCCTTTCTCTGAGAGCTCTCTCTCTTCATGTTGGCGGCTGCCTCCTCTATTTGTGCAGTTGACAGGGCAACTGCCTTCTTGGTGATTGCAACACCAGGGAGAGCAAGCGCTATGTACTCATTCAGAGACTGGAGTTCCAACTTCATTTCAGACAGAGTCCGTTGGAACTCCTCCACCCTACTCCCCATAGAAGAAATAGAAGGACATACGGTGCTAAGAAGAGCTCCGCATTTGCAGTCGCAGGTTTTCTGCGTCGCCCACTTTTCGCGGTGCGTGCGTGACTAGTCGTCGGCAAAACTGCGCATTGACTGTCGTCAAACCTGCAGCTCATGCAGATAAAATGAAGAGCTGAAGAGGCAAGCTGCTTGTACTGGTCTTCGTTGAGGCCAGTGCATTTAAAGTGGTACCACTTCTGGCACTTGGAGCATTGCATACCGTTCTGTACGGACATCTTGCACCCGTACCGGCCGCAAATGCTTACCGCCTCAGTCGGGGTTTGTTGAGTCCCAGCACTGCTAGATCTAGCTCGAGTCATTGTCAGTAAAAACAATATAAACGGATACAGTATAAAACGGATACGAATACGATATAACCCAAAAATTCAATATTTAATGGATTGGTATGTTATTCAGTAATGAATAACAGTAGTCGTATATAACTTTTTGATGCGCAGGGCACCAATAGGACAAAAAATATAGTCAGACAATGACAGCGAGAAGTTGATGCAATTTCGAGTTACCCGCGCGATTGGATGTTGCAGCAGACGATTAGTTGACGTCTTTAGCGTACTATCCAACCACCTTAGCTTACGATCACCGAAAAATGAGCCCAAAATTTGGTTACAGTGGAATTGTACTACTGGATATCGTATGTCTAACGAACCAAACAGTGATGATTGACGCTACCATAAAGAGGGACAGCATAATAGAACAGTCAGAGTTTGCGTCGTACAGTTGTAGAGAACCTCTGGTTTGCCACGTATTTCCAACGGTTTTCGTTTATTTCGACCGTTGGCATCATTGCGATTGTTTGTATGCATGTCTGCATTTCTCTCGTTTGTTCGACCGTCCAAGGTCAGATTAATTATAACAACTTCCGGTCGCTTGTTGCTGGTTTGTCATCATTTGCTTTTGTCGTGCTTCACTTAAATCTTGCTTTCCCAGTCCACTTGCAATAAACGCCGTCCAGTATTTTGGTTTTCTGGTTTTATCATTGTGGAGATCAGGTACGGTTCTAGACGGGAACGTCCAGTTCTCTACAATTTGGTGAGCCCGAATAATTACCATTTTTCTTTCAGCACTTTCTTCGGTTCACTGCAATTTGGTGAATCCGGTTAATAATCAGTTTTCTTTCAGCAATTTTTTTAGGTTCACCGCAACAGATCAGTGAACCCGAAATTACATTACTAAATTACGGAATAAAACCAAGTGTATCTTTCTGTGAACTTGTCTGACATTAATTTTATTGTTTGTTTCATGACGCGTAGTTGATGTTTTTTTCGTTGATATCTTTTTAATCTTCGCTTCATATCACAATAGGCACAGATCAGAAGCCGACAATTGGAGCAGTCATCATTACTGTTCCACAGTTCTTAGACATGGAACCCGCCTTTGGTTTATGTACTTGGAGGCGGAGTTCTGCAACCAGCGCGTCACTGCAGATCAAGCTAAGTTTAGTCAACTTTTGGCCCGGCTTCCTAAAGAGGTCACAATGCAAGTACGTGATCTCCTCAACTTACCCACTGAACATAAGTACGAGGCATTGAGGAAGCTGTTATCAAACGGGTCACGCCGTCTGATAGATCGCGGCTACAGCAACTTTTCAGAGATCTGCAGTTGGGAGATAAGCGACCGTCAGACCTGTTGCTTCAAATGCAACAGTTGCTAGGCCCCTCATCTATGGATGAGACACTCCTCAAGGAGTTGTGGATGCAACGTCTCCCTGCTAACACACAGGCTATCCTCATAGCTGCTAAGTCCCCGTCCTTGTCGGATTCAGCACAACTCGCAGACGAGATACAGGACCGTTTTTGTACCGGTTCCTCTGTTTCCCTCACAGCGGTGACAAGCCGCACAGAAAAAGCCCCTAAGAATCCTGACTCTTCAGCTCTACAGGAATCATCCTGTCCGCCACCGCCAAGTGACTGGCGCACTGTCTGGGCGGAGATTGCAGCCCTCCGACGGGATTTTGCTCGTCTTAGGACACGTTCATCCTCTCGCCGACGCCGAAGAATCTCCCCGAGCGCCTCAGACGTCAGTGATTTGTGCTGGTATCACGACAAGTTCGGCAATCGGGCGAAGCGTTGCGTCGTCCCCCTGTAAATACTTCAACCAGGGAAACGTTCCGAGCCGGCCCGTAGTGGCGACAAACGTGGCCGGCACCCTCCCTAGCAGTCGCCTCTTTCATATTACGGATTTAAGTTCAGGGACCACGTTCCTGGTCGATACTGGGGCGGAAGTCAGCGTGGTTCCCCCACGATCCGGCAGGGATCCCACTTCCTTACCTATGCTTCGTGCTGCTAACGGCACGCCCATTCCTACTTATGGTCAACGCTCACTCACGCTTGACCTTGGTCTCCGGCGAACATTCCGCTGGGTTTTCGCAATTGCAGCTGTACCCTTCGCTATTTTAGGGATCGATTTTCTTCAGTATTTTGACTCATAGTCGATACACTGAAGACGAAGTTGATCGAATTCCGCCGTACAAAGGCTTAGCATGCAAAGCACCAGCGCTACACAAGAGGCCATAGTCCCTTATCTATTCAGCTGAACGCCTACTCATTTATGCATCTTTATTTCGACTTTCACAGCTCGTCGATCCACGGACGAGCCATCATTCCTCCCACGTGTACCACCATATTAGGACCAAAGGTCCACCGGTGTCGTGTAGGCCGAACGTTTGGCCCCCGACAAACTCAAAATGGCTAGGGCAGAGTTCGAACACATGCTCGAGCTAGGAATAATCCGCCCTTCCAAAAGTCCATGGGCCTCTCCGCTTCATATGGTCCCAAAGAAATCAGGTGACTGGCGCCCTTGTGGCGATTACCGTGGCCTCAACAAGGTCACAATCCCTGATAAGTACCCCATCCCTCACATACAAGATCTGACAGCTTGCCTTTCCGGCAAAACTCTATTTAGTAAGATCGATCTGGTTCGCGCCTATCACCAGATCCCAGTAGAGGAGGCGGATATCCCTAAAACGGCCGTTATCACGCCTTTTGGCTTATTCGAATTTCTTCGAATGCCATTCGGCCTTAGTAACGCTGCACAAACATTCCAGCGTTTCATCCACGAAGTATGCCGAGGCCTGGATTTCGTCTACCCCTACTTAGATGACATATTAGTGGCCAGTTCTTCCGAAGAAGAACATTTTCAACATTTGCGTTCCTTGTTCGCCAGGTTAGTCAAACATGGCGTAACCATCAATCCAGCTAAGTGCGAGCTTGGAAAAAGTAGTATCGAATTCTTAGGCCACATCATTTCTGCCGCTGGCATCCAAGTTTTACCAGCAAAGGTAGGCGCCGTCAATGACTTCCCAGAACCAACATCGTTCAAGCAGCTACGACGTTTCGCCGGCTTGGTGAATTACTACGGCCGCTTATCCCCTATTGTGCGCAACTCCTGCAACCCCTCACGGACTTACTCTGAGGCGGTACATGTAAATTCAATTTTACGGACGCACCGCGCACGGCTTTTGTCGAGCTCAAAAAGGCTATATCCAATGTTGCTCTTCTAGACCACCCAGACCCTCAGGCCCCATTTTCCCTCTTTACAGATGCCTCGGATGCAGCCGTCGGTGATGTACCACAACAGCTTGTGAACGACCAATGGCAACCCCTAGGTTTCTTCTCCAAACGCTTGTTACCTGCCGAATCACGGTATAGCACGTTTGGAAGGGAATTACTTGCTAATTTACGGTATCCGCCATTTCCGCCATGCATTGGAAGGTCGCCCCTTCATCGTGTTTACGGATCACAAGCCCTTAGTATACGCACTCGCATCTTCATCAGACAGGTACTCCCCCAGGGAGATCAGACACCTGGACTATGTTTCGCAGTTTACCTGCGACATACGGCATGTTTCAGGTGCCCTTAACCCTGTCGCTGACGCTCTTTCACGCGTCCATGCCACCTTAGTCACACCCTCTTCCGTTGACCTTAGTGATTTGGCTGCGGCCCAGGCGAGAGCCTGATTTCCAAACTTCCTTACAACGTTGCTCCTTGAAGCTACGCGCCATTCCGCTGCCTAATGCAGACGGAACCATCCTTTGCGATATGACTACAGGTATTCCGAGACCTGTAGTGCCACTAGCTTACCGGCGTGCTGTCTTCAATCAGCTACAGCCTCTCGCACCCAGGTATTCGCGCCACTGGTTAAGTTGGTAACGGATAGACTTGTCTGGCCTAAGGTTAACTCAACGTCTCGAGTTGGCCGCGCTTGCCTCAATGCCACCGTTCAAAGTGCATAACACGCCAACGAATGGTTCCAGATGCCAGGTTTTCACACGTCCACTTAGATTTAGTTGGACCCTTGCCGCCTTCACGTGGCTACGTTTACATTTTAACCTGTGTCGACCGATTTTCAAGATGGCCGGATGCCATCCCACTGAAGAATTGCTCCTCTGAGGCTGTCGTGCACGCTTTCTTGGAACGTTGGGTGGCCAACTACGGATGCCCTACAACCATTACGACGGACCGCGGTTCACATTTCGAATGCTCAACATTCGAAGCTATGACGAACTTTCTTGGATGCCGACGCATTCGTACCACGGCATACCATCCGTCCTCGAATGGTTTAGTGGAACGTTTCCATAGGCAGCTTAAAGCTTCGCTTTGTGCCACCACTAATCCGGCATGGAGTGAAGTCCTCCCTCTTGTACTTCTAGGGATTCGAAACACACTGAAGGCTGATCCTACAATGCACCCCGGCAGAATTGGTTTATGGCTGCACATTGCGTCTGCCTGGTGAATTTGTTTCGCCCCCTCATTAACGTCTTCTCTTCCTTCGACCTTTGCTTCTACATTATCCCGATATATGTGGCAAATACACAACACACTCCCCGTGAACAAAATAGGCCAGTGCAAATGCACAAGGATTTGGCCACCTGTTCACATGTACTCGTTCCGGTGCGACGACGTACGCAAGCCGCTTCAACCACCTTACTCGGGCCCCTTCAAAGTGCTTCGACGAGCATCAAAGCATTTCACGATCGACCGTCATGGTCGTCATGACACCGTTTCCGTCGATCGCCTCAAAGTCGCCTATGTTGACGACGACATCGCCCGAGCTTCCCCGCAGTCATCTGCAGCAGCCCCCGTCCCTACACCATCACCTTTGCCGGACACCCCTACACCACCTGCCCCGCGCCACACGCGATCAGGACGTCGCGTTCATTTCCCAGCACGTTTTGTTGAAGTTGTTTACTACACGTAATTTTTTTTCTTTCCCAGTAACCTTCCCATTTTAGAAACAAAAAAAGCGCAAAACACAAAACGACAAAAAAGAACATTTTACGCAACACAACGTGCAGTTCAATAGCCACTGAATGGTTACAATGGTGAGCCTGTATATATTTTTTTTGCTCGCCAGGTACTCATTTTCTTTCTACATTATAGGTCGCGCGCAGGTCACGGTGGGGGAGAGCACACTCCCGTCTGTCGTTGCAGCAGTGGGGAAAGCCTACCTCCCATCTTTTTCTCCTTGAGTTTTGGTGGGTTGGGTAGCCCGCTCCGACAGCACCACCTTAGGGACGCATGGACGATTCCGGATATTGCAAGCGGACTGACCCCTCTTCATCGTCACCAACCTTCTTTAACGTGGCATACGTAGCGGTTCTGGAATACCCCTGCCCCCCACACCCCACGGTAACTTCTGTGTCTCTAACTCAGTTTTCTTTTGTTTCTGTCGAAGGCTTTCAAGCTGGAAGCCTTCTAGGGGGATCTGTAGAGACACTCTGGTTTGCCACGTATTCCAACTGTTTTGCTATTTATTTCGACCGTTGGCATCATTGCGATTGTTTGTATGCATGTCTGCATTTCTCTCGTTTTGTTCGACCGTCCAAGGTCAAATTAATTATAACAACTTCCGGTCGCTTGTTGCTGGTTTGTCATCATTTGCTTTTGTCGTGCTTCACTTAAATCTTGCTTTCCCAGTCCACTTGCAATAAACGCCGTCGTCCAGTATTTTGGTTTTCTGGTTTTATCATTGTGGAGATCAGGTACGGTTCTAGACGGGAACGTCCAGTTCTCTGCAACAGTTATGGCTTTCAAATTCGATTACCCAACAGCAGCTCGCAGCTTAAAGTAATCTGAAACCCTAGAGTCCACCAAACCAACAGCGAGCGACCGGAAATTGTTATAATTAATTTGACCTTGGACGGTCGTACGAAACGAGAGAATGTAACGTGCGGTCGAAATGTGTGACGAGGCGTGCTGCTGTGTTGTTGACGCCGTTTTAGTTTCCGTTTGTGTAAGTCGTGTGCATGGCTTACTGGGCCTTTGGCTCATGCTTGTCTGTATTGTTTCCTTTTACAGGATTGTTGTTGGAACCCCTCCTTCGGAAGAACGCTGTCCCCCGGTGTCTCCACGTTGCCCCAAAGTTTGGTCCGTAAGTGCGACGGACAATCAGAATAGAAGCGGCTGGCTTGCATGTTACAAGAAATGCAGACATGCATACAAACAATCGCAATGATGCCAACGGTCGAAATAAATAGCAAAACAGTTGGAATACGTGGCAAACCAAGAGTGTCTCTACACTGTACGACCGCAAACCTGCACTGTTCATATTATGCTGTCCCTCTTTATTGGGTAGCGCCAATACATCTATGTTTGGTTCGGTCAGACATGACGATATCCAGATAGTACAATACCACTGTAAGGCAAATTTTGCGCTCATTTCTTCGGTGATCGTAAGCTTAGGTGTTTGGATCGTACGCTAAAGATGTCAACTAATCGTCTGCTGTAGCAGCCAATCCTTTGTTTAGACGTGCCTGATTGACCTAAGGTCCGAGTTGAACAAGTGATCTGATACAGAGAAGTAGCACCTTTTACAAGTAGATCTACGTCTCCCAGGCTGTCATGACATATGTCCCCATATAGGGCATGTGGCTGAGAGTGTTGGAGGAATTAACGTCTCATCGTGGTCATTTTCGTTTGTTTGATTTATTTGTTTGTAAACTTAGGACAGTGGATTTTTAACGTTTCTTTGATATCATCTTACTTTTCCGTAAATCACTTTTTTCTTTTTACTTTGACACTGATTTCTGAATACTCACAACACTGTTAATTTCATACTGCATCGGCCGTCTCGCAGTATAAACCGGGTCGCCCTATCTGCTGCATACAGCAGGGTGGATAGGCGAAAACATGCTACTGCTGACCCCTCCCCCACTGTCCTATCAAATTTAGCTCTCGACCCCCATTCCTGGTGATTACTCTGCAGGTCCCACAATAGATATAGCTAATCATAGTAACACTGTGTCGGTAAGTCCCATCTCTTACCACTCAGCTTCAGGCCTCCCTCGTCCCTTGCTTAGACCTAGAATGCGAATTAATATAGGTGCTTTCAACGTTCGTGCGAACGTTAGTTCAACAGGCCGTTCTCGCACGAACGTTAGACTCGTTAAATGTCGATGTCTATTGTGTTTCAGAGACTAGAATCCAGACAGTAGTCAACGTATGGAACTAACAGCACCCGCATTGTCTACCCGATACTGGTTATACACTTCGGGTGACTCCACGGCTGCCGCTACCGGTCAAGCTGGAGTAGGTGTAGTCCTCAGCACGACGGCCGCAGCCGCATTAAACGTTCGCGAAAGGGGATTGCGCTCACTAGCTGTGGATTCGGGCTATCGCAATACCGAGCTGGGGCCCTCGTGACTCGGCAGAGTCGGTGGCTTGAGACGTTAGGGGAGATGGCGCCTAACCGAGCTCAGTGGTGTGAACGTTGTCGTTGTTGGCCGAGTTGTCTGTGAAGTGAGTGCACTTTAATGATGCGGGGCAGTGAAAGCCGTAAGGAAGCTGTTTTGCTGATGACGCCTTACTTTCACTTACAGCTCGGTTGTCTGTTTGCAAGGTGTAGGCGCCTTGATGTTGTATGTTTGAATACAGACGTAGCTATTTTTAGTAGTTAAGTCCATTTCCCCTCTCCTCCTATGTTTTCTTCTTTCTTCCTATAAAAGTTTCTTTTCTTCCATTGTTCCTCCTCGTGGTTGTGTGGCAGTAAGGCATCAATGTGAACCACTGATGTATCACTGTCGATGATGACGGGATTTAATGCGAT